>APFE031291498.1:0-109925 GCA_000404065.3 Pinus taeda
CCAAAGGGGGAGATTGTTGGCATTATGGTTCTGGTATGATTATATGTTTCAGATGTTGTACTTGATAGCAACACCCATGGCATGGCTCCCATTTGATGAAAAATAAAGAAGTACGCAGGAGAACAGTTCAGGAGGTGCGTAACCGCAGTCATACCGTGCAGAGACCGCGTCCAGATACGCGGGTCACCCATTCATGGGGTGCGTACCCCAGTGCACACATTCCAAGGCAGTTAAGCGCCCACACATGGGGTTTTCTCATGGTATTTAGCCAACAGTATTGGGTTATCATAGTTTTGGTCCGCGGTATTGATTATTTTATTATTATTATTGAGCCCCATGATCCTTGATTTGAGGAAGAGCTAGCCTATATAAAGCAAAGGAGTTCATTTGGCTTGAGCATCTTTTGTGTCTTTGAATATCTTAAGATCTTATCTATTGGGTTCTCGGTTCTTAAAATATTGATTTATAAAGGAGAAGTTAGAGGCGAATCGGTGAAGGGTGATCTCTTGAGCACAAGTTCAGATCTGAGCATCTGAGGTTATTTCAGCCCTAGTTCAAGGTACGCAGAGGCGCCGAAGGTTCAGTGCGTGGGTATGCAGAGGCGCCAAAGGTTCAGTGCGTGGGTACGCAGAGGTGCCAAAGGTTCAGTGTGTGGGTACGCAGAGGCGCCGAAGGTTCTTTGCGTGGGTACGCAGAAGC
Organism: Pinus taeda; assembly: GCA_000404065.3. Lineage (NCBI taxonomy): Eukaryota > Viridiplantae > Streptophyta > Pinopsida > Pinales > Pinaceae > Pinus > Pinus taeda. Next base: position 700 of record APFE031291498.1, read on the forward strand.
AGCAAAGGCTCAGTGCGTAGGTACGCAGGGCGACAGTGGTTCAGGTGCGTGCTTTCTGCTGCAGCACGCGGCGCGATTATTCTTTTGGGTGCGTACCTGCTGGAAAGTACGCGGCACGATAGTGTCATTAGGTGCGTACTGTACGCAGTTCAGTGAAAGGAGCAGTACTGTACGCAGTCCAGAAGAAGGAGATCTGCGGGTATACGCAGAGAAGCAGAAGGTGAACTGCGTAGCAACGCAGGCCAGTAAAAGAAAAACCGCGTATCTGTGTTGAGATCCTCTGTTGGTTGAATCTTTCTGTTGATAAGGTGTTCTGGGTTCTGTTCTGTTATTGTTGATCTGGTTATTGCAGCTGACTGTATAATTTACATGTACTTGATGATCATTTGATGTATATGGATCCAGTTTGAAAATTTATGAAAAGTGGTCCTTGAAAAGAAGTAGGGGGTTGTAGCTCCCTTTCAGGAGAGACTGAAAAACGAGAGAGAGTTGTAGCTCTTAGCAGGTTGCAGCCTGCGTACTGGTAAAGGACTGCACCAGTACAAGACCATTGTAAAAGGAGTTTCTAATTTGAAAGAAGATAGAGACATATTGCAGCAGGTGGTTTTCACCCACATTGGGTTTCCACCTTATATCTGGTGTTCTTTGATGTGACTGTCTTATTTTCTTGTTCATGCTCATTATTTATGGTATTGGTATGCAAAAATAATTCAAAGGATAAATAAGAAAGATTTGGAAAAAGAATTAGATAATACTGATTCACCCCCCCCCTCTCAGTATTATTGTCAACAAAGTTGTGGAAGGCGATTCATGCCCTCCTTCTAGCACCAATTTGTTGACGTGACGAGTGTTTGCTATGCCAACAAGGGGAACTAACCCAATCACAAGTCCCAATTATACCTACTTTCGTTTGGAATGGATAGTTCCAACGGGTTTTAAGGGACCCTGTAAACTGCTAAATGCATTGATAGATTGCTTCCAGGAGGAAACATTCAATTAAATCAACAAAATAAAATAGCTAACCTCTATGTATTAAATCCTATCTACACTACTTCTAACTACTCTAATCTAGTTCTAGCTATCCTAATCTATCCTGAAGGAGCATGAAGAAAGAGAGGTTAAACATCATATATGAATCCCAAGACTAAATGAATCAATTACTGGTTCACATAAGAGCAAGTCTACATCAATTCTAAATAGCAATCCAATCACTCATATAGGAATACACATTCCTTTTATGGAATTAAAGCTTGCAACTGATGTTTAACATAGTTTCAAATCAGGTATTGCTCATGAATTAACTATGATGAAGAATCACATTCAAACAACCAAAGCTAACCATAAATTGTAAGTCATCAATGGGCACAAACAAAAATCACATTCATATTTATGCTCTCAACAACATCTTGATTCCTAACATATAAAGAAGAGGGAAATCAATATGAGAAAAGGCTCCTTCTCTGGCCTAAACAATCTTCCTTACTCACAATAAACAAAAGTTGTTCTGCCCAATGAAAAAGGCCCTTCTCTCATCTACAGAGGTCATATTTATGCCCTTTCGAACTGACCCTCCTCTCCCCCATGACTTTTCCACTCCCCTTCCTTTTCATTACATGGATAAAAAAAAAATGTACAGAGGAGAATGGTCGATGAGATTGTTGACACATTGAAGCCACCTTTGCTGGAGCATCCTTCATCCTGGGGAAGTGAACAGGTGGCGATGAAACAGAGAATGGCTACGTATCATTTCGATGCACCTGTGTGGAGTGGCTATTATTCCCTATCATTTCTTGGAGGAAATTGAAGATGTCGTGCCTATCCTCCCACATCTGGCATGCTTTGAGGCATTTCTGGAGGGAGTGACATTTTGATGGATCAGTATTTTGCTTCCCTTTTGACATAGAGTATGCCCTCATTATGTGTTATGGTGGTTCATACCCCTTTCTGCAAGCTTCGCCTTTGCAGTATCGACACCGAAGGTGCAGAGGTGTCATCTAGACATACAACGCCTTTATCTGCTACCAGATCCACTCCTACATCCTTTATTTCTTGCCTCTAGAGATAGTTATCATTAGCTTCATGATTGTGAATAATAAAACATAAATGTTTAAACAAAATGTAAACGCTACCTTCATTAATTTTATAAAACTACGGGAACAAGTGTGAAAAAGGATTTACGCATAAAACACAGGCAACACACAATCTCCCTCTTAATCCATAGGCTTGGCAGTACCCATGCCTTCCACTTCCCCGATGTGTGATTACACTATTGGGACTCCACAGGCCCGCCTTTTATACTAAAAACCCGCTCCCTTTGTTATATCGAGAAATTTGGAAAACACAGGAAAGCAAAGAAAATCCTGCCCCGATCACTGAGGCTGGACCTCAAATTTTATGTATTGGAGCCTATAAATATCGTCGAGTCCAACATATTGCATATCACAATATGCACAAGCCTGGGGCTCTGCTGATTGCGATATGCGACGGGGCTTCAGACCCAAAAATATATATATCATATTTGATAGCTCGGCGGGTCCACCATATCACCGCGCACATTGTGTATAAGGCCCAGGCTCCGCCGATATGCGATATGTGATTGGGGAACTGGACCCGATAATGTATACAATGCAGTTAGTAATGCCGTCTGGTCCAAAGGCAAGTGACGCGCTATATATATATATAAACCATGGAGCTTGGCCGATTGCGATATGCGACGGGGCTTCCGACTAATAGTGTTGTCGGGTCCGATGCCTTATGGCATGCGTTATACGCCAAGGTTGAGTGCGATTAGTGAAAAGGGATGATTTATGCATGGTTTTGAGGTTTTTCCATTATAATGAGTCATAATGGGAATAAAGATGCGATGGGAGGTTTCGAGGGGTTAAACAAATCCTGATGAGCATAGGAATGAAGGGCTTAAACAAGGTTGTATGTGGGGGATTTGTTAAGGGGCTCTAACCATTTGTGAGTGGAAGATTTGGCTCTTCATAGAGTTAAAATCATTGGGATGAAACATATCATTCGAAGAGATGAAAGATCAGAATTCTAGGGGACGCATTCAAAATTGCCACTAGGGCAAGTTTTTAATAGGGTGGTGGTTGTGGCCACAACATAAAGTTCATGAAAATAAGGGTAAAGCTAAGTTTCCCTATAGGTTATGCGAAGGGAATCACCCCATTGTCCTTTGTCCCTATCTGGATGAAGCCAAAAAGTGTTGGATAACCATCCTGCTTCTCTGCAACGACTTTCATTTGGTTACAGGAGACTCTTCCTTAATCCTTCACTAGTTGATGAAGTGACTAACCAAAACCAACTGTTGGTCAAACCCACTCTCTTTGAATGTGAATCCCATGATTCTATACCTGACCAACCACAGGTTGAGGAAATAGTTGACCTAATTTCACCTTCAGTTAATTGTACCTTTCCCGTAGAGAGTGAGTATGATACACCTCATGTTCTTTTCGTTTCTTCCGATTCCAATGAGATTGGAGGCAACCCTCCTATTCCATCAAGATAGGAAGAAAATCCTCCCATTCTCATAACTCAAGGGGGTAATTCTCTCATTCTTATGGGACCCCCTCCAAGTAGTTTGGTCACTTCCTTTGATTGCAAACGACTGGCAGGATGTCTTCTTCCTTATTATGTGCCTTTCCAGATCATAGTACAGGTTTATAATATGATTGTACCTGGCACTATTATAGATGAAGATGCATCTCTGAGTATCCTTTCCTCCACTACTTGGTAGTCGCTTGGTTCACCACCACTTGTGCCTGTTACCCAGAATCTGTTGGCTTTTAACAGAGGAACCATTCAACCATTAGGGATCCTTCCTCAGTTACCTATTACGTTGGGAAGAAAAATTGTTTATCTCAATGTGATTGTAGTCCCAATCCCTTTAGATTACAATTTAATTCTTGGGCGTGACTATGTTTATGACATGGGATATATTGTTTCAACACTCTTTTGAGTGATGTGTTTCCCACATGAAGGCAAAATTGTCACCGTTGACCAGCTTTCATTTCTTAGCCCAAATATGGCTTCCAATCAACCATCTTCCCTAAATGGTCCTTTTGTCCGAATGGTATCTTCCCCGCCACGGGTCAATTATGTGGCAACTCGTTCCATGCCTACATCAACTGATGATCAATTTCATGATGTTGTGCATTATGTACTAGGGGCATTGGAACTAGATATATCTAATGGATTCCTTGTTGCATATCCCTTCCAGAGATTTTTTCTTGCATCTAATGAGAACCTCTTGGAAGTCATGACCTATTATGGGTCATGATCAAGGTTGATATAGTTCCTCGTCTTGTGTCAACATTGATAAAAAATGAAAGAAAGGGTATGAACATACTTCCTTGTCTTATGTCAAGCTCGTTAAAAAAAGAAACAAGGAATATGAGGATAGTTCTTTTATTGTGTCAACCTCACTAAAAACTGAAACAGGTCCATGAGCATAGTTCCCTGTGTTGTGTCAAGCTCGTTAAAAAATGAAACAAGGAATATGAGCATAGTTCCTTGTCTTGTGTCAAGCTCGTTAAAAAATGAAACAAGGAATATGAGTAGAGTTCCTTGTCTTGTGTCAAGCTCATTAAAAGATGAAACAAGGTCCCCTTGAGAAAAGATCCAATTCAAGTCTTTGATTAGATCTCATAAAATCCCAGTCAGTTCTTTCACTTGATCTCGTAAATTAACCTTAATTCCATCCACTTGATAGCCACGAGTAGTCTACTTAGGTTAATGTAATTAAGCTTGGGGGGCATGCACCTAGAATCGAGTCATCATGCTACGAGCATGTAAACCAATCTCAAGCACAGTTCCCTATGGTTCAAGCTTGTGTAAAAATGAACCCATCTCCATTTTAACCCTTGGGATTGCCATTCTATCAGCCTCTTTCATCAAATGAGCCTTGGTTTTTCTCCTTCCATCGTCACTATCTACTTGGCTGATCATATGCTTCCACTTGGTTGTTTTACCCTTTTTGAAGAATAATTGCAATGAGTGGTCTTATTAGCCAGCCTCTTCACATAAATCAACATGTTGTGGGAAGTTCCAACATCACCGAAACCAGTTTCTATCCACCACTCATTCCTCTAGGATAAGTCACCTTTAAGCTCTTTTCTGACTTGTAAAAAATGAAAAGATCGATGAGTATTTTCCTTTTTTGACTCATTAAAAGAAAATAAAAATAGGGGGTCTTCTTTTAAGCTCTTTTCTGACTCTTTAGACACGAAAATATTGTCGGGAACTTGTCCTTTTCAACTCACAAATGGATTGGGAATGAAATCTACACAGTATAAGTTTAACCCTTTTCCAGACTCAGATAGATTACTTACGAAAAACGAATATATTAATAGAACATGGCCAATAGGTTCTCCCTTGTATTATTTTATGATTTTTCGGACTTGAGAGACAAATTTACGAAAAGGAACTTATGGAGTTTTCTTTTTGTCCCTTTTTAAACCCTCTAAACATGAAAAGGATCGAGTTCTCATTGTCGTTAAACTCACTAAAACATCAAATAGTGACAAACTTGTCCATCATGACAAGACCGAGTTTCACCTTTGCTAGACTCATTAAAACATCACATAGCGATGGATTCACCCGAAGGGTGGAATTATACTACAAGCATATGTTATCCTCCTCAAGCTTGTTTAAAAAAATAAAGAGGTACTGGTCAACAATGACTGGGGAAAATGGGAAGGGATAAATCACTTTATGGTAGCAAGTCGCTCTTGAACATGACACTTTCACTTCATCTCTATGACTATTTGGGTTGGGTTATCTGTTTGATGGTTATCATACCTATGGTCTATCACACCATCCATCAGTTTGGTTTTGGGTCAATGCTGCTAATTCATTTAGTGTCGCAAACATGTTCAAGAGAAGTCACCCAGTAAACCTCATCCTTTGCAATACTCATAAACCTTCATTTTCATGACCACCATTCCTGAACATTGTATCGTCAGTCACATTCTTTCTTCAAAATCATTACACTCGTTTTGTGTTGTTGATGGGGGATACATCAAGTCCCTCCTATGAAGAGTCGCTTCTTGTCGACATCAACATATTATCCAAGAAGTTGACTTAGAAATAACCTTCCAGTACCTTGAGGCTTGCATACATCAATGGCAAGTTTCTTGCTTCTGGTGACAGGTTGACATCACTAGCCTTCAACCGAAAGACTTTGTATGGTGTTCAACATCAAAACATATATTCACACCATGTAGAATGTACTATAGTACCTTGAGAATCATTATCATTATCAATGATTTATCTCGCGTCTGTTAACAACTTACATCATTGGCTAGTAATCAGACATTGTCTTCCCATGTTCGACTTTAGATCACATTTTCACATGGTTAGACTTGTACTTGAGAAAATGATTGGACGAGATAGAAGACCCCGAGTCTAGTTTCATCCATCCAGGCTGCGATTTCAGGAGAGTACTAAAACATTTATACGATGGCTTTACACAGATGGTCATCCTATCATGGGTCTATATCTATAGACGACTATCTGATTTATGTACATGCAATGAAAAGTTTATATGTTGAGTATGGGTATACCTTCCCTTATCAATTCATGAAAAATTTAAAGATATCATGATATTATGTATTGTAATCGATGCAGGTCACCGTCCGCTTTAGATTTTCCTTATCACATTATAAATCATATCAATCGACATTATCATTTTCGACTTCATGCTTTAGGGGGGAATTATTATAGGTCTATTTGGGCACATCACTAACGACATTCAGATTAGTACAATTAGGGCTCATCAAACCCTAATTCAGTTGCTACATGCCCTAGACAAGTCATCAAATTGAATTTTTTCATCCATGGAAGTCTCTAGCTTGAAACCCGATTGAAATGCCTCCTTGGGACACCAGCGCAGCCTTGGTCAAGGGTAACTGCACTGCAGAGCAAGTAGGCCCATTCAGGCCTGCATTGCAGTGCACTTAGGCCAACCTTGACCTACGCTGGGCAAGAATGAGTGAAATTGGTATTGGATTATGGGAATATTCCTATATTCTAGAGCATTCTAGAAGGATGCCCAACTCATATCTCATCGTATGAGATCAACTCTGGATAGGTTATGGATCAATTATCCCTCTATCCTCTCATCCCTTCCTCCATGGAAACTAACTCCAATTTTGGAAAACCATTCAATGCCCAATTTATGACATAACCACCTGCATTTCCCTATAAATTCACCGCTCATCATAGTGATCGGGAGGCTGGAATTTGAAGATTGTAGAGAAATATTGGTGGCTTGATATTTGAGTTCATGTCAAGTAATGTTATGTTCCTAGATTGATGTACTTTTGGTGTGACGAGGGTTTGGACTGAAGCTGGATGAGTGACACGGGATCAAACCACATTGGGTGTAACTCTTCCTTCTACATCTATAAAGTTGTTTGTTCTTTTTCCCATATTCTTGTTCATATCTATGATGATTATATGTTTAAATGTTGTTGATTCCATTTGTTTATAGTAGATAGATCATGTACTTTGATTGTTGTCATCTTCTGTTTCTGTTGACAGGTACCAATTGAGCGGATTCAGTTTGAGTGGGAGCAACAGGAGCAATTCAAAGGAGATCAAAGGAAGCGAAAGACCACAATTAATTTCCTTCATCTCATCTATCTATTATAGGAAAAGGTTAAACCACTTTCTTTCTGTTGTTCAAAGTGTAGATCATATTTATCCGTAGGTACAAATTCCATATAACACTTGGCGGGTTGAGTTACTATTCCTAGAGCCTGGTTGGACAGACGCTCTGGAGCCCTACGAAAGCTATGCGTTGAGTTACTAGTATTGGAGTCAGGTTGGAACAAACGTTTTGGAGCCTTGGACAATTTGGGTAGAGATCGATCTGGTGATGGTTAGTGATGTCTAACAATGAGGTGGAATAACTAGTTGAGAGTTGAGGTGGTTTGGCCTTTGGAAGCCCTGGTTTGATTTTGGTTGGTTATTTCCATGGGATCACACATTCATGCTAAGAATATGGCATGAATATGATTGGTTGAAAGAAATATTTGGCTCATCCCAATCTATGGTCGAGTGGTATGTAGAATTCCTTGACTTGGTTGGATTTGCATATGTTAATATGTGCTCCTTTCCTCTTGTAATTCATGTGTATTTGTATTTGTTATTATGTGGCATCAATGGATGTTCCATCATTACTATTATGCTAGTTATATGATGGTTATAAGTATGGTTTATGACATACTTTAATTTGGCCTCTCATCATGTTTTGGTTATTTTGATGGTGCTGGATCCGCCAACATCATGGGATAACCCTAGTATGAAGTCCCAACTAGACCTCACATTGTTTGGTATGGGAGTCCCATCTGGTATGATGGCTTGGTTGCCATTGTCTTAAGGATTTGCCTCAACTCTTTCTTGTCAGAAAAGGAGAGTGGTTCGCTTCGTTTTCGAGAAGTGAGGTTTGCATTCCTGGTGAGTGTAAGTGTACTTGTGTCAATGGTTCTTTCACTGTGAGGGGAAGAAGGTGAAGGTGAGTTCCAGGTTGAAAGGGATCAGTCTGAACTCATCTAGGAACACACAACACAAAAGCACATACATAGCTTCTGGCATAGAAGTCCACTCAGATGCAGCAATCACAACAAACAAGGCAAGATAACACATACAACACTCATGGATCAGTCCGAACAAGTGCAATGGTTGTTACAAGAAGGTTCATGTGAAAGGTCTATCTGATGTCCGGTAAAGCAGTCGACATGGATGAGACAACATTAGTAGCATATACAACACATTTCCATTAATTGATTATGAATTACAACAAATGAATCAGTTCAGATGTATAACAAAGGTTAAAGAAACATGCATTACAAGTGTTAAAGATCAATCTGACAAGAAATACAATACATGTGTGAAAATGTGCTAGCCTATTAACATGCTTTTGAATTAAGGTAAAGTTCCAAGACACATTGTTACACCATACATCACTAACCCCATCAGTGAGGTGTTGGAGCCACTACTTACTCCTCGAAGAAAATATTATAGACTCTCTTGGCTATGCGGGAGGAGCTGAGGTGAAAAGTCCCTTGCATGTACAAATGAGGAGGTATTTATACCCAAGGGTGAAACTGACGCTTGTGGTTGTTCACCTACCCTCATGATCTGAATGGAAAATGGCATCAACCCATGGTACTCATCCACCCATATTATTCATCGACCCATGGAATTTACCCATGGTATTGTAAATGGAATTCTTCCCGTGGTATTGTAAAATCCACCCATGGTATTCATTCACCCATGGAATTGACCCGTGGTATTGTAACTGAAAAATACTATAAGTAACAAGTCACATTTTGAATAAAAGGACAGATTGTCCGCCACAATGTAGCCTTTAAGTTCAGAGGCATGTAGCCGCCACATCTCTTCTCAGAGATAAGCTACCATTGCCCTAGCTGGTTTATTTCCATCTCTGGTTGTAAGCATATTTCAGTATTTTCCATTAATGAAATGAAGCATTATTTTTGTTGCATCTTTTTGTATATGGTTGTCTCGGTATTTTGTCGTGTTCCTGTTTAAATCCAGATTAGTGGGTTTTAATAAAAAGTTTCTTTGTGGTTTTGTTTATTGGGCATTCTCATATTTTTCTTCTGGCAATTCAAGTTTTCAGATCTTGGGGGCCTCTCCCCCAAGATCCATTGCAAGTTTTCAGATCTTGGGGGTCTCTCCGCCTAAGATCCATTTCAATCTTTTAGATCTTGGGGGCCTCCCCCCAAGATCTAGATCAGTGGTATCAGAGCAGGTTATGATTCCATGGGAATGAGGGTTTGATGCATATTTCAGTTTCAAATTTTGAAGCAATATTCAACAAACTTCAGGCATGTGCTACAACCTCCACAGAGCACTTTCTTGGGTCAAGCAGGAAGAATTTTTCTTTTTTCATTTTTTTGCAGGAATTATTTTTTGGGCGGCGAATTTGAAGATCAGATCTGAAACATTTGGTACAAAATTTACAAAAAAAAATGCCAGATCTGGATTCCTCTCGAAAAATCACTCAATTTCAAAAAAAAAATGGGTCGAATTGGAGTTCGGATGTGGGATATATCGCTGATTTAAAATCAGCTATTTTATCATAATTTTTGTGACGATGAAACTATTGCAATGTGAATCTGAGATCTCAGAGTGTCCAGATAAGGATTCCCATCACATGGAAAGATGCAAAATGGTCCTTCTGCTTCCAAAAATAGGTTATAATAAATATTCTGAGCTATATTGACTGAGTTATGCCCATTTTAATTTTGGAGCAACATTCAAAGTGGGTTCCCGTTGGAGACGTGCCCTCCCACCCCACTTTATTAGGCACCTGCTTCACATTCATCAGTTTCAACATAGCAGCATTCAGCTTGGGTTATTTGGAGACGTGCCCTCCCACCCCAGGCTATGTAGGCACCTGTTACTTCATCAACAACCAACATCATGGTTATGGGTCAACCACATAAAATCCTTGTCATCGAAGTCCATTTGCTAGGCCGCACACTGTCAGAATCACAGTTGGTCACAAGCATTACAGGGTATCTTTATCCTCGGATCTTCATTTATTAGGGTTTTGGGTTTTGGGTTAACCACATAAAACCCTTACCTTTAGTGGCTCTTCATATTCAATGAAGGCTTCGTAGGAGGGAACTTTACGTAATGGGGACCATTGCTTCTTAAGGAGGGAGGAATGATCTGAATGGAAAATGGCATCAATCCATGGTACTCATCCACCCATATTATTCATCGACCCATGGAATTTACCCATGGTATTCTAAATGGCATCCGCCCGTGGTATTGTAAAATCCACCCATAGTATTCATTCACCCATGGAATTGACCCGTGGTATTGTAACTGAAAAATACTATAAGTAACAAGTCACATTTTGTAAAAGGACAGATTGTCCGCCACAATGTAGCCTTTACAGTTCAGAGGCATGTAGCCGCCACATCTCTTCTCAGAGATAAGCTACCATCGCCCTAGTTGGTTTATTTCCATCTCTGGTTGTAAGCATATTTCAGTATTTTCCATTAATGAAATGAAGCATTTTCTGCTGCATCTTTTTGTATATGGTTGTCTCGGTATTTTGTTGCGTTCCTGTTTAAATCCATATTAGTGGGTTTTAATAAACAGTTTCTTTGTGGTTTTGTTTATTGGACTTTCTCCTATTTTTCTTCTGGCAATTCAAGTTTTCAGATCTTGGGGACCTCTCCCCCAAGATCCATTGCAAGTTTTCAGATCTTGGGGGTCTCTCTGCCCAAGATCCATTTCAATCTTTTAGATCTTGGGGGCCTCCCCCCAAGATCCGGATCACCTCATGACCATTTGACTTCCATGACTCTTCGACTTACATGACTCTTTGTTTAACACATGGGTCTCTTGGACTTCCACTTTACATCACATTGATTGACAACAAGCCCATGGTGGAGATGTGGGTGACCAGACTCATGATGTGACTCGGCATGAATTGACATGACAATGTTAGTGCATCCGTGCTGCTGTTGGAGTGCATTCCGAGCTACAGTGCTACTAGATGATGCATGTCTTCATGGTGTACCATAGCTTAACCTCCACTTAGTGACATGGGCAAAGTCTTCAATGGTCCTTGGTTTGCTTGATGAAGCTTTACCATGTTGTTCCTTGCTTGCATGTTGGAAGGTTTAACAAGCTCATTTGTTCGTGTAGGTGCATGTTCGTTGCATTCGTCCACTTCGTATGCTTCGTCCATTCGTCTATTAGTGAACCTATGATTTTGCATGTTCTCCCTTCGTTCATCCCATTTGTCATATTTCCATGTTTGTTGGCGTACTTGTACTTATAGCCACTCATGACGAGATGACATCAAATCCAAAACCTCCTAGTCTACCATGAAACATGATTATTCAGATGCAGGTGAAGAAGAGAGGCAGGAAGGATGTGATGCAGGCTGATGGCTTCAGGCCACTGCTGATGAAAACTCTGCAAGAGTCACTGAGATATGGAGACAAGCAATCCGAGTCGGCAGTGAATGTCTACAAGGTCTGGGTCGACTGGGAGGCAAAATTGCGCAAATTTTGGGAGGAACAGTCTGGGTTGCTATAAGGAAAGGCAGGCATGCTTTGTGCATTTTTCAGAACGAACAGGTAGCGGGGCTAGACAACCAGATTTACACAATTTTCTAGAGGAACAGGTCGGGTTGCATGCAAGGTCAGAACGCAGGGATTTCACATTTTTTCTTAGGAACTACTTGGGTCACTGGCAGCCAAAACTACGGAATTCCTAGAGGGAATTGCTAGTTCACTACTATGGTCACTGGCAGCAAAAACTCCACCATTCCCAAGGGAACTTCCAGTTAGCTTCTAGGGAGACTAGCAGCAGAAACTACGCAATTCCCAGAGGGAACTGGCAGTCTGTTGCTAGGGGCTGCTGGCAAGGAAAACTGCACTAAGGCTAGGAGATTGGCCTGCTGATCATCTTTGTGAAATTTCTGAGTTGAGATGACTAATGGGAAGTGAAAGCCCAACTCATGAACATTATGCAATTTTTGAGATGAACAGATGATCGACTGTCGGGATGACTAACTGGGAAAACTGAGCAATTTTCTGAGGGAGACGAGGACGAGCACTTGGTGTCTGTATGGTCTATCTACAAAATTTTCCTTAGTAAATTTAGTGGGTGAGGTCAGTTTCCTCTGCGCAAATTTTGAAGGGAGTCAGTCCTGGGGTGTCTGCTGGGTCCGACTGTCTAGGTGAGCAACATGAGAGTTGATTGAATTACTTGCGGGCAACACATCTTGAAAATATTAGCTTGGTGCTTTTGCACTATTCTGGTTGACAGTCAATCGAGTTGATGGTAGGGTGATGGTTTGACTGTCAGAAGGGAGTATGGTCGTCTGAAATTTCACCAAAAATGGCTGTGTCTGAACAATTGAAATATGTATATGTGATCATACGAACACACACTCGCATGACTTGATGACGAGACGACCAAACCATCCAGACACATGCTCAACAAAACTAACCAACAGTGTAGGTGACAAGAGCGAAACTCATGATTGATCATTCATTGATCGAGATGACACTTGCGCAATAGTCAATGTGACTCTGCGTGTGAGTGTGACAGATGCTTTCATAGAGAATACAACAAGAGCATATGAAGCAACGACTTTAATCATAACCAAAACACGGTCACAAGCATGACTCAGACATCAGCATCCAGAGACTTGAATGCAATGAATCAAGCAAGGTGGATGTAAAGACTCACACGAGCTCACAAAGTGAACCTGTGTGTGTGCAGTCATCAAGTGAAACTCTTCAAGGGAGGCTCTGAAATTGGTGCATGCCAAAATTTTGGAGGGTGGTTGTAGCCACTACAACACTTGGTGACACACTGGTAGAACTCCAACTTCTCTGTTTTGGTTCATTTCTAGCACAGGGCCTTGATCTTTCAGGGAGTATTGAATCACTATGCAGGTTACTTTAGTTTCCAACTTAAGCCATGTACATACATGGTTCACCTTTTTCCAACTCTGTCAAACACAATCAAAAGTTCAACTTAGATCTCAGTGTTTTGAATATGGGAAGGGTAGTTTAGGTCACGAATTGAATATTTTCAGACTATAAGTTGTCATCTTTGTTGTTTCTCTGCTGCCAGCAGGCGTAGATAGTACCCCAATGGAATCACGCAAGAACATACACATTGCTCCACTGCCAGCGAGCCTGATTAGTACCCTAGTGGAGTTGCATGCTTCAGCTCTCTGCGCAGGAAGCCTTTCTCTTATTTTTCCTTTATATTTTTCAAGAGGACTGTGCATAGGCACTTATTTATTTTTTGGGAAAAAAAGGGATCCTGACTTATTGAGAGAAGAAAAGGTTGTTCCTTCAGAGAAGCATGTAAGACCTATGACATAGGTTTACTCGTTTAGATTTTCCCCTTCTCTGTTTCTACTAGTTGGATGAGCTTGAACACACAGAGCAGAAAGCCGAGTATAGGCATGGGGCTTCCCTGTGTGGACACAGGTTCATGGTTGGGCTGAAACTTCCCTTGCATAAAATTCATATTTTCCATCAAGACTTCATTGGCCGAAGGTTATAACCAAGCACAAAGAAGATGGACACAAGACTGACCAAGTGTTGTAGTGTCACAAGTCTCTTCAAATTTCAGCCACATACTCTATTCAAAAGCCAGAACGTAGTAGTTGGTAGCACTTATTTCTGGAAACAAAAATAGTAATATACCAAGAAAACAAAACAAATGTAAACAGAAATAGTGAGCAAAGAAAACAAGGTGAAAACAATAACAAGTAAGCAAATAAACCAAGTCATCAAGCAAACAATCATGTAAAGTAGAAAGCAAAGACAAGTGAAAAAACAAACACTACTCCCACTCCTAAGCTAACAGTGCATGGGTCACCTCACATGAAGTGATACTTCCAATGTAGCCACTGGCGCATTGGTTGACCCTTGTTGGTGAAGGAAAGGTTCATGAATAAGACAGTTGTACGAACCAACAAACAAGAAATATTTAATAGTGAGGACAAACACACTCCGAGCTTAGAAGTGACCAGAGAACAAAGATGAGTGATAATGCATGACATGCATTCTGTGGTGCTACCATGATGTTGTGCTACACTCTGTGCAGATGTTGAGTGTATGAATTCTCTTGACTGTGACATGCGAGCAAACGTGAGAAAAGTAGACCACTTGTGTTGTGCATGAGTGCTCGCTGTGTAAGATTCCTCCAATGCATGAGCGATCGGATCATGTAGTTTTTGTGGAGGAAGCGAAATCTGGGTGTTCGGTTGATCTTTACTCCAAAATAGAGAGTGATGAGGAGCCTTGAGTGTTTCAACAATTTCCTAACCGCAAGTGAGACCAACATCAAGACAACAAGGGCTTGACATAACCTTCAGCTCGGGATAAAGTGCCTTGACAGTCTGGGGGGTTTCGACCTCATGGAAAAATAGATCATTGTAGACCAGTGCCTTGGATATATTAACAACGGTTGAATCAACATTGTGATTAGATGAGGAAGTGAATAGATTAGAAAATTCAGGATGTTTTTCGGCAACCTCATGATTTTATGAATCGGGGAGAGGGGTAGATGAGAAGCAAAGATGTTCACCCTCTATGTTTTCAAGAAATATAAATGGCCGATTGAACAGGTTTTTCAAGGAAGATGTGTCCTCTCTGCAATGTAATGGCAAACTGAAATCCGAGGTGTCCTGTGAATGATTGGAAGTAGAAGCATTCAGAAATGAGTTTTCACAGGGAAAATTAGTAGTGGCAGAATCACAACGAATGTCAGGATGAAGCAAATGAGGCGCAACGAGAAGGGAGTCACCCTTCACCGTGGGCTCTTCTTTAGATTCCCACACACACTCATCATGAATGAAGGCATAGGTTGGCTGCATAATGCCAACTCCATCAATAGCTTGATCCTCGTTCACAACAGGTGAGGATTCCGAAATGGAAGAACACAAGATAGTACAATTCGGAGGATCAACAAAACGTGAGGACGGAGGTTGAGGGAACGAGTCCATGTGACAAACAGCAGGCTTGCAAGCCAGATCTACACAAATATCAAGAGAAGGTGGGGTGGGAGGATGTGATAGTTCAACCGACGTGTGTGTATGATCTCCCACATCACATTGCAATGGTGGAGTTGTTTCATGAGGTGAAATTGGACAGTAACTTGTGACAGCAACTGTGCATGCCTATGATTGCGTAGCTCCATCACCGAAGTGTGTTGAGTAGGGTTTGGATATGTGAAGAAGATACTCAAATATTCCATCAAGAAATTCCCAATCAATATCATCTTCTGGGTATCAGTATGCAAAATTACAAAAGCACATGTAAAACTGTTCAACGGATTCATCAGGTGTTTTTCGTAATTTCATAATTTCTTTGTTGAGTGCTTGATGGTCAAAGTGATTGAAAGCACAGTCTATCTCTTCGAACAGATGAGCAAGAGAATGAATGAATTTTTTGGGCAATGTGGCACATCAATGCATTGGGTGCCCTCGAAACGTGTATATGAACAACGCGTAGCTCATGTATTCTTCAAAGAATCAATGTCTTTCGCATGATCCTACAACTCAACTACGTGCCTTACCATGGCTTCATAGCCTCTACCATCAAATGTTTTATGAGACAAGTTATCCAAGAGCTTTTTAGGGATGATGAAATTGTTTCCATAAGACATACATTCCATAAGAGTAACTCGGTAGCTAGTCATGATAGATGTGTAGAGATTCAAAACAAATGTGAGGAATCATCTTGTCATCTAGCCCTCCTTCTAGCACCAAAATGCTAATGGTGCTGGATCTACCAACATCAAGGGATGACCCCAATATGAAGTCCCAACTAGACCTCACATAGTTTGGTGTGGGAGTCCCATCCGGTATGATGGCCCAGTTGTCATTGTCTTAAGGATTTGCCTCAACTCTTTCTTGTCAGCACATGAGAGAGGCTCGCTTTGTCTTCGAGAAGTGAGGTTCGTGTGCCTGGTGAGTGTAAGTGTAATTGTGTCAATGGTTCTTTCACTATGAGGGGAAGAATTTGAAGGTGAGTTCCAGGTTGAAAGGGATTAGTCCCAACTCGGCTAGGAACACCCAACACAAAAGGACATACACAGCTTCCGATGGAGAAGTCCACTTGGATGTGGTAATCACAACATACAAGGTAGGATAACATATGTAGCACTCACGTATTAGTCCGAATTAGTATTAGTCCGAATTAGTGCAATGATTGTTACAACAAGTTTCACGTGAAATGTTTGTCTAATGTCCAGCAAAGTAGTCAACATGAATGAGACAACATTAACAACATATACAACACATTTCCATTAATAGATTATGCATTACAACAAATGAATCAATTCAAATGTAGAACACAGGTTAAAGCAACATGCATTACAAGTGTTAAACATTAGTCTTACAACAAATACAATACATGTGTGAAAATGTGATGGCCTGTTAATAGGCTTTTGAATTAAGTTCCTAGACACATCGTTACACCATACATCACTAACCCCATCAACGAGACTTTGGAGCCACCACTTACTCCTCAAGGAAAATATTACATATTCTCTTGGCTATGTGGGAGGAGCTGAGGTGAAAAGTCCCTTGTATGTACAAATGAGGGGATATTTATAGCTAAGGGTGAAACTAACCCTTGTGGTTGTTTGCCTACCCTCATGGCCGTTTGACTTCCATGACTCTTCAACTTACATGGCTCTTTGTTCAACACGTGGGTCTCTTGGACTTCCACGTTACATCACATTGATTGACAACAAGCCCATGGTGGACATGTGGGTGACATGACTCATGTCGTGACTCGACATGACTTGACATGACAATGCTAGTACATTTGTGTTGCTACTGGAGTGCATGTTGAGCTACGGTGCTTATGTATGATGGATTTCTTCATGTTGTATCATAGCTTCACCTCCACTTGGTGAAGTGCACAGAGTCTTCGATGGTCCTTGGCTCACTTGATGAAGCTTTACCATGTTGTTCCTTGCTTGCATGTTGGAAGGCTTAACAGGCTCATCTGTTTGCAAAGGTGCATGTTCGTTGCATTTGTCTGTTTCACATGCTTCATTCATTCATCTGTTGGTGAACCTGTCATTCTACATGTTCTCCCTTCGTTTATTGCATTTTTTGTCTTTCCATGTTCGTTGGTGTACTTGTACCTGCAGTCACTCATGATGAGACGACATCAAATCCAAAACCTCCTAGTCTACCATGACACATGATCATTCGGATGCAGGTGACCGGGAGAGGTAGGAAGGTTGTGACACTGGATGATGGGTCTGGGCCACTGTTGATGAAAACTACGCAAGAGTCACTGAGAGATGGAGACAAGCAATCTGAGTTGACAGTGATTGTTTGCAAGGTTTGGCTCGGCTGGTAGGCAAAATTGGGAAAATTTTGGGAGGAACAGTATGGGCTGCTAGAAGGCAAGGTAGGGATGCTCTGTGCATTTTTTAGAATGAATGGGTAGCGGGGCTGGATAACCAGATTTGCACAATTTTCTAGAGGAACAGGCCAGGTTGCATGCAGGTTCAACATGCAGGGATTGTGTAGTTTTTCTTGGGAACTGCTTGGGTCACTGGTAGCCAAAACTGCACAATTTCCAAAGGGAACTACCAGTTGGTTGTTGGGGTCACTCGCAACGAAAACTATACAATTCCTAGAGGGAAATTCCAGTTGGCTTCCCGGGAGACTGGCAGCAGAAACTGCGCAATTCCCAAAGGGAACTGGTAGTTTGTTGCTAGGGGCTATTGGCAAGGAAAAATGCAATAAGGCTGGGAGGCTAGCATGTTGATCATCTTTGCACAATTTCTGAGATGAGATAACTGATGGGCAGTGGAAGACCTGCTCATGAACATTGCACAATTTCTGAGATGAATAGTTGGTCGACTGTCGGGATGACTGACTGGGAAAATTGCCCAATTTTTTGAGGGAGATTGGGGCGGGCACTTGGTGTTTGTCTAGCCTTTCTACGTAATTTCCTCAGTTAGTTGAGTAGGTGAGGTCAGTGGCCTCTACAAAAATTTTTAGGGGAGTTAGTCTCGAGGTGACTACTAGGTTTGACTGTCCAGGTGGCCAGCATGAGAGTTGATTGAATTTCTCGTGGGTAACGCAGCTTGAAAAGACTAGCTTCGTGATTCTGTGCTGTTCTAGTTTACAGTCGATCGAGTCGATGGCAGGTTGATGGTCTAGCTGTCAGAGGGGAGTCCGGTCATCATAACTTTCAATAAAAATGGCTGTGTGTGTGAACAATCAAGAGATGCATAGTTGATGATACGAACACACACTCGGATGACTTGAAGATGAGACAACCAAACCGTCTAGACACACATGCTCAACAAGACTGATCGATGTTGTAAGTGATAAGCGCGACATTCATTATTGATCCTTCATTGATCGAGATGATATTTACACAATAGTCAATGTGACTCTGTGTGTGAGTGCGACATATTCTTTCATAACGAATATTGTTGACCTAGGTTGTCATTGATGTCAATATGGCAATATTCTAGATACTAGATGATGATATGAAGCCAAGGGAAAGTAGAGCATAACCATGAAGAAACTGGATCAAGACCATCAGAAAAGCCAAGCCATCAGTAAGAGTTTGTTAATAGAGGAGTTAACAAAGGAGGCATATCAAAACTATCGCTTATGCTTAAGAGTATTGCATAATATCAGAGCAAGAGAGGCATATCGGAAAAGACAGAAGCCATCAAGGTATGAAGGTATCAGAGAAGGTCATTGAAAGACAATGCAAAGCCAAAGGAAGACATTGGAGCAAGAGGAGCCACATCGAAGTAGCATCGCATGTAATACATGCCCAAGAAGAACCGAGAGGAAGAATTCATTAAAAGAGGAGTTAACGCATCAGAGGAGTATTGCAGAATATCAAAGCAGAGCATATCGGAGGAGCATAAACAGAGCTATCGAAGCTACAGGAGGAGCCATATCAGGAGTATCGGGAGTAATATATGCCAAAGAAGAACTATTGGAGGAGCATAGAGAAGAGCGGAATACATATATATGCAGAAGAGTACAAAGAGCGGGGGACATAGAGAAACATCGAAGCAGTATATAATAAACAGAGTTAAAGGAGAGAAGCAGAAATATACTATCGGAGGCTGAAAATATATATATATATATATATATATAAATATATATATATAAATTATAAATAATATATATATCGAAGAAATCAATCCAGGGTCTATTATGTGCCAACTAACCCAAACCCCAGACTGCAATATACATGGGACCTGAAAGATATATATGTCCAGGTGTATAAACATATGAAGTCCGATAAGAGTTCAAAAGAATGTTTTCAATGTATTTCAATATTCCGACACTAAGCCTTGCACAATAATATATACGATTGCAATGTATATTATTAGAGATATATATATATATATATATATATATAATTATAATATATATACAATATACATATATACAATAACATAACATATACTACATATATATGTGTGTGTGTGTGTGTGTGTGTGTGTGTGTGTAGATAATTGCAATACGTTGCAGACCCGCTGCAACATTGCAATATGACCTAATACTATATCGCATCCGCCATATCACAAGTGCTTAAGGCCTTGCTGCATTGAAAGTGCCGATTGCGATATATGTTATGGACCTGATGGATTGGTCAACAATAGTTTATATGATATCATGTCCAACAGGGGAATCAACCATCGACCATTGGCAATGTTATGGGCTCGACTAATATAGGACTTTCGGATGCCGCGATTTCCGATTGCCATAATGTTGTCGAGGAGCAGACTCGATGAAGTTATAGATGCGGCCATAATGTATTTGAAGTCTGAACTTAAGTGTTCGGTCAGGCTTTTCCTGTGTATTCTGATAAATGTGTTGCCTAGGGCTTTTAAGGCCAAAAGCTTAAATTAACGGTTCCAATAGTTCACTGGGCTCGAACGACTACGATTGCGATTACGATTGTGATGTGGCATGTGGGGCTTCCCTGTTGGTACAGTCTCTCCGTAAATAATGAAGTCTAATGTATGAACATTATTAAAGAAAAAAAAGAACCTCTCTAATATTCTCTAATAAGCATCATTTCTATTGTAATTTGGCCCCTCTTCCTCTTGAACGTGTCCTATGAAGCATTGGTTAATTTGAATAGGCAGAGGAAGCTAAAGCGACCAAAGGATTGGGAAACCGAAGAAGCAAGCGAACGCAGAGGAAACTACAGTGACCAAGGGGGAAGCCAAAGGATCGAGCGAGTGTTGAGGAAGACGAAGAGCCAACAAAAAGAGGAAACTGACAGTCAAAGGCATCAGGAATATATAAAAATAGAGAACAAGGAAAGTAAAAGGTTGGTCAAAAAGCTGGAAGAAATAGAGGCAGTTGTAGCGTCCAGTAGAACGGAAAAGGACTGAAGGACCAACATGACAGAAGTCATTCTAAGGACAAGCATCTCTGTTGATTGTGTTACCTTGTGAGAGACTCAGCCTATGATGAATTAATCAGGTACACAATGCAGTTTGAAGAATGATTTTGTGATGTAATAAATAAAGCTTTATCTAACATTGTTTAAAGGGAGAAGTAGCCAGCAGAGAAGCAGTCATGCTGAAGCATTTACTGTGACAGTTAGAACAAATGCTTGAATAGAAAGTTGGTTCTTATGTAGAGCTTAATGCAGCTGATAGTAGACTCACTAAAGTTGTGTGGAGACATTATCAGATATCATGAAGGCTATTGCAGACTCTGTGTGGAAAGTATGAAGAGTTGTAAAGACTCCTTCATAAGAACACTGGTTTCCATTGATGTTGCAGCATGGAGACTACAATGAAGCTATAAATAGATAGAACTCAGTAAAGAAGAGTTCTGAGAGCAGAACATTGCTATCAAACATGCCTTGACAAGATTGGGTCGAAACCCTTGGGGTTCGTGTCTTAGAAGTAGGAAGGATTGGTGTCCTTGGGATTGGTGCCTCAGAAGTAGGAAGGATTGGTGTCCTTGGGATTGGTGCCTAAGGAACTGGAAGGATTGGACTCCTTGGGAGTTGGTTCTTTGGAGGTTGGAGCCTCAGAAAAGTCCAAATTGGTGCTTGGCAACTGATTGCAACCATTTATATATTGTATCTATTTTATTGCAAAGATTATATTAATAAAAGCATTTATACTTGTTGTTCATCTTGTGTTCTGAATATAAATGTTTTAACTGGTAAAACAATAGTTGAAAAGGAAATACTGATTCACCCCCCCCTCTCAGTATTTCCAACAAATACAACAAGCACATATGAAGCAAAGACTTTAAGCATAACCAGAAAACAGTCACGAGCATGACTCAGACATCAACATGCAGAGACTTGAATGCAATGAATCAAGCAAGGCGAATGTAAAGACTCACATGAGCTCATGGAGTGAACCCTTGTGTGTGCAGTCATCAAGTGAAACTCTTCAAGGGAGACTCTGAAATTGGTGCGGGCCAAAATTTTGGAGGGTGGTTGTAGCCGCTACAACAGGCTAGTAAATGAATGGTTATTGAGTGCATGACCTAATAGATGTTTTTGCAGCTATTATGAGAGGGCATTAGTCCTTCTTGTTGATTCTCAGATAATTGTGAGACCCCTATATTTAAATGTGTATTTATGACCTGTACATTACATGTTTATGATGTGTTTAATGAAATGTATGTCATTGTTGGGATGGGTCATGTTAAGTCCTTGTTCAAGTTTTTCATTAGAGGCCTTGTCTCTTTGTTATTTATCATTTATGAGAGTTTCATCAAGTTCTGGGCAGAGGTTTGGATCCTAGCCCTGGGAAAGTGCCTCAGATCTTGGGGTTACTTGCATAGAACTGAGCAAATTAGTCTATAGTCACTTGGATGCAAACTTATGGGAGTGACTGGCAGATTACATTTGCTACCATTCCTTGTTATGGGAGTGACTAGGAGTCTAGGTTAGTGAGAATGCAAGTTGATTCATGGGTTGGGTTACTGGAGTGGTTGGTTAGCTCTTGGGGGTCCTATAGCTCTTGAGGAAGGTCAGTTTGGTTTCAGTTCATCAATTTCACTTCCTTAACTATACTTATGAGGTTGAGTCACATCATGGTAATTTGTCATCACATATTTACCCTGGTGAACTGGTAAGCTTAGGTAAGTGTGGGAGGAGGGTGTTACAAATCGGTATCAGAGCTCCCAGGTCAAACACTTGGATTGGATGGGCTGAATGTGTTTGTCGTGAATGCATGTAGGTCATATATGTGCTTATTATGTATGCATGGTGATGGTCCTTTTTACAATTGTCTTGTCATGTAGAAGTTTATCATGCTATTGTTGGGATGTGTTTGTCATGAATACATGTCTTTGATATATGTGTTCGTTATACATGTCAGTGTATATATGGTTATTATGCATGCATTTATATGGTTAGGCTTGTCATGCATGAGGTCATTGTATGTAGTTGGTTTTGTCATGTATGATGTTGGCATATTGATATGATTATGTATATATACATGTATCATGATAATCTGAATTGATATTGCAGATGAGATAGCTTCTCCTGAACTTCACTAAGCTACATTTGATTATGTTTATGTTCATTTTATCAGAAATAGTATTTTTGGAGGAAAAAGATCAATATGAATAGAAAAATGGTGGACTAAAATTCACGTGACTCTCCCTACAGATCAGATGAGAAACATGGTGATGAGTACTCCCCTCACATAGCAGATACATTAAGAATTTTTATGGTGGAAATAAGAAGTTGCAAAGCGGATAATCACATGATAATTCATTCATAGGAAAGGCTTGCTAGGGAACAAGAGAAACAAATAGAGGTTAAAGCAATCATTCTTCAGAGTATCAAATGGTGCATATGGAAACAGGTCTACAGCAGGACATAGGTTGGATAGAGAGGATACAATTAGAGATGGAAGATTTCTAAATGCACCTGATTGGACGGGTAGTGGTCATGGTTCTATCCTAGTTTTGGTTTGGAGAGACAGTATGGTCATCGCCATTACCATTCATATAGGAGGGGTGAGAAGAAGTATTTTCCAGAAGATTTCAAGAAAAAAAAACCACCTACATTTCATGGAGAAATGAAGAAGTGACAAGATGCGCAATCTTGGTTGCTTGGGATGAATAAGTCCTTCAGATTGCATGATTATTTAGAGAACATGAAAGCCATAATAGATACCTTTAGCCTTAAATGTAAAGAAAACATTTTGTGGGAAGATGTGAAGAATCTCAGAGGCATTCGAGAATAGGAGTTGACTTGTATGGAGTTTGAAAGACTATTCCAGAAGAATTATCTATTTGAGATATACTATGGTGATAGGGTAAATGAATTCTATGAGTTGAAGACGGGATCTATGACCAATGAGGAGGATACTAACATATTTTTGGAGTTGTTGAGGTATGTGCCTTATCTTAAAGAGGAGAAATCTAAGATTCAAAGATTCATCAATGGGTTTCTAGTAGTGTTCAAAGATAGGATTGAGTTTGATGAGCTTAGATTGCTTGAGGAGGCCATTAGAAAGTGGAAGCATTATTATGAGCAATCGAACTGCAGGTATGAATCTAAAAAGGATTGTAAAGGTAATGACAAGACTAAAGGAAAATGAGATAAGAAGAAAGGAAGACAATAGGACATAGGTAACAAAGAGTGTTATCACCAAATAATTGATCATCTAGCCTACTTTACTAGATGGATCAAAGTAAACCATGTAAAGCCAATTTTTTCATAGTAAAATTGCTTTCACTGTGAGAAATTACCTAATAAACCACCTTTATTAAGTAATTTATAGTTAAACCCATGAAGAATAATTAAATAAATCACTATTTATTTGATTTTCTTCTAGGAATAATTAATTAAACCACTATTTTATTATTATTCCTTGTTAAGTTTGACCCAATCATGAAAAATAAACAGATAAATCATTATTTATCTTATTTTTCTCTAAGAATAATTAATTAATCATTAATTAATTACTATTATTTGTTAAGTTTGACTAAATCCCTTAGGAATAATTAAATAAATCATTATTTGTTTGTTAGTCCTTAACTAATTCCTTGAGATAATACAGAAATCATTTATTTATTTATTATTTCTAAATAAAAGTTTAAATACTTTTTCCCTCCTAAACAAATATAATAAAATATTCCAAGTCGTAATTCCAAGAATGGGATCAACAATATTTTATTATTGCTCATTATTCGAGGATAACTCAATATTTTTGTTATAAATAGGAGGGTTCTCCATTCATTATTCACTTTTGATTATTTTCATTGTTGCACTCACTGTTGTAACTCTGATTATTTTCATTGTTGCACACCATATTTTTGCTGGGTTTATGCATTATAGAGGAGAGAGACTCTACAAAAGCTTAAAGCGTTTGAGGATTGCCAAGAACCCATCCCATAGAGGGGGACTAGTAAGATATATTTTTTCCCTTCACAGGTGTTATAATAAAATATTTTTTTACAAATCTGGTTTCCATTGGATGTTTTGGGGTTATTACCCTTTATTTCACTGTTTAACTATGATTGCAGCATAGGTCAGAATTTTGGCAAGTTTTCTTTGTATCAATAGTTACATACCTACAATGTTTAACAGTGATTTCCATTGTTGATATCATTTGTCATCCATGATATAAGTGGGTTATTTTTGTACATCATTGAGAAGAAAACACTACAACAAAGAGAATGCAACACCACACAAGAAGTTCAATGCATTTGATAGAGAACATGGATTTCAGTCTGAGTAGAACAAGGGTGATGGTAGGAACCCTTTATAGTGTTTGACTTGTGGTAAGGATCATCACAAGAGAGATTGTACATAGCATGAGGGTGCAATACCACATATTTACAATGCTCAGGAGGCGCAAACGATTGGGGATGTTGCACAAAGTATTCCTCGAATTTATGCAGCATTGGATAATAGGTAGGCAGATCACTAGGCATCTATTATCGAGATGGATGGTAATATTTGTGATAAAGTTGTTTCTATTATTATTGACCCTATATATAATTATAGTTATGTTAATCCTAACCTGGTAAATAAGTGTGGTTTGAATAAATAAGTGCATGGAGAGTCTTGGTTAGTGCAGTTGGCTACAAGTACTAAGAAAAGTGTTCATCATTGGATAAGAACTTGTGCATTTGAGTTGATTGGTATGCCTACATTACCACATTTGAATGTGCTTCCATTGGGATCCTACAATATGTTGTTAGTTATGGATTGATTGTAGCTTCATAGGACTAAGGTGGATTGTTATGAAAAGGCTATTGAATTCTTGGATGAAAATGGTAAACATAGAGTCTTGCAGGGTAAGAAGAAGGAAACATCAGTTAGGATGGCTACAACTATGTAGGAAAAGCATA
Organism: Pinus taeda; assembly: GCA_000404065.3. Taxonomy (NCBI): domain Eukaryota; kingdom Viridiplantae; phylum Streptophyta; class Pinopsida; order Pinales; family Pinaceae; genus Pinus; species Pinus taeda. The sequence goes on from APFE031291498.1 coordinate 26,594, forward strand.
GTCGCAGGAAAGGGCGTGTATTATTTGCAGTGCATTTTTCCATTGGAGAAGGTTAGGATGTTGAGGATGCAGAGGGATTCAAGAGGTATCCAGTTTTACAATAGTTTTTGGATGTGTTCCCAACAGATATTTTAGGGTTACCACTTCACAGGGAGGTGGAATTTTCTATTGACTTTGTACCAGGAGTAGCACCATCATCAAAGGCACCTTACAGGATGAGCACTCCAAAGTTAGTGGAATTGAAGTTGCAGTTGAAGGAAATGCTTGACAAAGGATACATTAGGCCAAGTGTGTCACCATGGGGTGCACCAATGTTATTTGTGAAGAAGGATGCTACTCTAAGATTGTGTATTGATTACAACAAACTGAGCAAGGTAACCATCAAGAACATGTATCCATTTTCAAGGATTGGTGACTTCTTGGATCAGTTGAAGGGAGCAACAATGTTCTCAAAGATTGATTTGAGATAAAGATACCATCAGGTACACATCAAAGAAGAGGACATCTACAAGACTGCTTTCTAGACTAGGTATGGGCATTATGAGTTTGTTGTAGTTCCTTTTGGTATAACTAATGCTCCAACTACTTTTATGTGCTTGATGAATAGTGTGTTGCATCCTTCTATGGAAAAAATTGTGAGTATATTCCTTAATGATATACTAATACATTCTAAGAATGAGGAAGAGCAAGGTGAGCACTTAGCAACAGTGTTAACATTTATAAGAGAGCATCAATTGTATGCCAAGCTTAGTAAATGTAGTTTCTTTTAGACAAAGGTACATTATTTGGGACATGTTGTCTCTAAGGAAGGCATAATAGTTGATCTGGAAAAGATAAGAGCTATCATGGAATGGGAAACTCCTAGGAATGTGGAAGAGGTTCAATCATTCATGGGAATGGCTAGTTATTACAGGAGGTTCATCAGGAAATTCTTGCAGATTACCTATCCTATTACATCATTGTAGAGGAAAGGGAAGAAATTTCAATGGACAGAGGAAAGTGCAACAAGTTTTGAATGGTTGAAGCAATTGTTTGATAAATGAGCTAGTTTTAAATATTGCAGATCTAGATAAATAATATTTGGTGTGCACAAATGATTGCAAGAGAGGACGGTGTGATTCTAATGTAGGAAGGACATGTAGTATGCTATCGATCGAGGAAAATGAATGAGCATGAGCATAAATATGTGACATGTGATCCTAAGTTGGCAATGATCATCCATGCACCGAAGATGTGGAGACAGTATCCTATGGGAAGGAGGTTCATTCTGATGAGTGATCAAAGTGCGATGAGCTACATGTTTGATCAATCAAATCTTAATGCCAGGAAAGCTAGATGGTTGGCCATGATCAGTGAGTTTGACCTCAAAATCAAGTACATCAAGGGTAAGGAGAATAGGGTTGTAGATGATCTTAGCAGAAGGGTACATATAAATCATAGAGAAACTATGAGTTCATATGGGACAAATTTATAGGATCATGCCTTGAGGGAAGGACAACAAGATAACAAGTGCTAGTATCTTAGGCACAGCTTACAACAACAGGGTACATGTGAACAGGATGAGGATTATCATCTCATTGCAAATGGTTTGGTGAGTTTTAGGGGTAGGATCTATGTGTTGGAAAAAAGTGAACTCGAGAAGTTTATATTGTGAGAATTTCATACTAAGCCATATTCAGGTCACGCAGGATACCAAAACACATTAACAATTGTGAAGAAGTTCTACTACTAATCGAATTTGAAGAAATATGTGGTAGAGTTTGTCACAAGATGTTTTGATTTTCAACACGTAAAAGTAGAGTGTAAGCATCTAGGAGGATTAGTGTTGGATTACTACAACCAAATATAATTCCATAGTGGAAATGGGAGGTTATTTCAATGGACTTTATTACAAGTTTTCCGAAGAACTCTAGACATCATGATTCTATTATGGTTGTGGTTGACAGGTTGAGAAACGTAGTGCACTTCATTCTAGTAAAAGTCCACAAATTCAGCTACTGAAGTACCATAGGTCTTCATCAGATATATAATGAGGTTGCATGGTGTTCCAAAGAAGATTGTGTTAGACATGGATGCTAAGTTCACTCCAGGTTTTGGAAGGAGTTATTTGCAGGTTTGGGTACAAAGTTTACCTCTAGTACAACTTATCATCTGTAGACAAATGGACAGATAGAGAGGATCAATAGGATTTTAGAGGACATGTTGAGGATGTATGTCATGCATCAACATTGTAAGTGGGAAGAGTATCTTCCACTGTGTTATCACTTAGAAGTCTTCCATAGAAGTTCTAAAAAGAAGGAATATTCTGAGGTAACCACAAACCTAATCTTTTAGACTCAGGTTCTAGCCAACCTAAGTCCAGAGAGGGTTCTCTCTTTATAATATAACTTTGTTTTGGGTGTGATTTTAGGCTAGTTCTTAGTGCTCATGAGGTTTTGAATTTGGTTGGGTGGTGGAATTCTAGAAACAAATGGATAGAACAAGGCCTTCAAGCCATTGCGCTATGGAGTCAATCAAAAGATGGCTTAACTGCATTAGATCAATCACTAAAGGAAGAGTTCACAGGGAAGGCTAGCAAAGCAAAAGGAAAATCTACAGGTTCAAATGGATGAGGTAGTCCTAACCAGGGTGAAAGGGAAATTAAGAATCCTTAGACCAGGATCAATATCAAGAGTAGGAGGAGATTAGTAGCAAAGGGAAACTAAGAATCCTTTACTATGGACCTAGGGGGGAACTACAAAAGTAAGGGAGCAATTAAGAATTCCCAGACTAAGATAGTTTAGCAGAAAACATTGAGAAAGTAAACAGTTAAGACAGAGAGCATTAAAGCTAGTTTTGAAATATCATTCCTAGTTTACCATTCAGATTTCATAGAGACACATATGATTATTTATAAACATGAAGAGAAACAATAATGAAAATGAGATAAAATACTTATTTGACTTTCGCTTTACAGAAGAATCATGTGAAATGTCTGAGATTTATTTCATAATCCAGCAAGCCAAACCCAGTCTTGATACAATATCACTTTAACTTGAGAGGAAAATGTCTATAGAAATGTCTTTGAATCCACCCTAACTACTTCAAAATGTGAAGTACTTATACAAAAAATATTACTAAATATCTCATAACAGTTTGAGAGTTAATCTAGGAAATCAAAAATATCTTCAATCATGAAGATAGGGACAGATGGAAAATTGCATCATGTTGTCCCTTTTATTGAGATTGTGCTCGCTATTTGTATTTCGAATTTGGCTCTTTAAGTTGAATGATATTTGTGTGCTGGAATCACTTTTTGTCTTCAATTTACTGATACTCTTTACCTGCTACTCTTTGACCCTGTTCACCTGTTTCACCTGGCTACCATGTAGATTTATTGTGGTAACTTATAGTAAATCTGTCATTTTTACCCACCATTCATCTTCAGGTACTTCTGCGTTGATCATATTTTTGTATATCTCATCTGCTTCAGTGTATTTGGAAAAAATTGGCTTATTGACAAACAGATGCTTTACCTCATGCTCTAGGAAGAATAGATTTTCCAGATTATCATACAATACCTTTCATGTGGGCAATCCTTTAACTCCTGAAGTACTTTCTTGGTCATTGGCCAACTTGTTTAATCTATCAACGTAGTCCTGTTGGGTCATAAGCTTGTCATGGATGGCCATAGGACTGGGAATGCCTTTTTCCCTCAAAATTGCATACTTTGTCATGAATCTGTCAATATTAGCTTGCATGCCTCGGCATTGTCTCTCTAAATTGAGCATAAGGTTTCTTTTAGTAAGAACCTTTTTTATTTCTATGATGGTTTCAATTATGTCCTTTATACCAAGTTCATCTAATTGATACATGTTCTTGGTATTCAAGAAATTAATGAGTTGGTTGGCTTCCTCAAGCTGGTCTCCCAGGTCTTCTTTTGTCTTTTGAATTGCTTCGGTGACCACTTTCACCAGTTCAGTTTGCTCAAAAATTACTTGAGCTGATGGCCAAACATCATTGACAGAGTTAATGATGTTAGCCCAGAGAATCTCCTTTATTCGTCCTAGTGGTTTTTGCAATGTTAAGTCTTTTTCAAGGAATTTTATCGTCTCACCCCTCCTTAGGTTTTTTTTGTGCTTCTTCTTTTTGTTGTATTTGTGCAAGCTTACAGTTAGTTTCTAAGCTTGACACTTTTTCTTTAAGCATTTTAAGCTCTGTAGCCTGGATGGTTATTTCTTCCATGGATTTCACTAATTTTGGTGTCTTTTCAGTTGATGTACCTACACTTGTGGACTCGGTTGTGATTGGCATGGCTGTAATAGGTGGAGCTGTTGGTGATAAGGAAGCTACTAATGTTGAGGGAACTGCAGTAGAGATTGTGGGAATAACAGTCCATGGAGTGGTGGCCAACTCATTATGTTTAGATTGAATCAAATTGTCTAGCTCTTTCTTTATTTCTTTCAGTTGATCATTTAGCTTAAGGACCAAGTCCATAAGCTCCTTTTGTTCCTTCTGCATTTCTATCACTTCTGTTGTTTGTGGATGATGTAGATGTGGAATTTTGAGAATTATTTTCAAGGCAACTATGTCATCATTCTTCCTTTTAATTAGCCTTTCTGCAGCCTTTACATCTTTTGGATCATGTCCCAACTCTATGATTAAGTCCTCCAAGGACTTGATCCTGGTATCCTTGGCCTGTGAGGAGGCCTTCTCTAGTTGGAATTCTGTTGATATATTATTCAACGAGTTTTGTAACTGGTGGTCTGCAATGCCCTTGCTAGTCAATGTGGAATACATCATCTCTCCTATTTGTTTATGTAATTATATATGGTCAATAGGATGTATATCCTTTGCCAACACATCAAAATTTGTCTTTAGGTAGTTAGCTATTGACCTGGGCTGCTGAGTGGTGGGCTTCAGGAAAGTCATCTGCATTTTACCTTCTTTCACATCAAAGTCTGACATAAGCCTTGTTTGATTGGTGGGAGCCATTTTGAGGTATTGTGCATAGCTTTGAGCCTTTAGCCTTTCATTTCTGGCCTTTATTTATTTGTATTTTTCTCTGATGTCCTGGTCATGGCCAGCTGGAGCTCTAAATGAGGATACTTCCACACTTTGTTGAATTTCCAACACTTGAATGGGTGTTGTGGAAGATTCTTATGTTCCTCTAGAGGGAGTAGCATTCCTGCTCTCTGCTCTTTCTATGCCTGTGGTTCCAGCTGTTTCTTCTGTGAATTCTTTCTCTAAGAAAGGATTTAACCTTTTCCTCTTGACATAAGTCTATGAAATTGGTCTGCCAAAAGGAGTGGCCTCCTCCTTGACTCTTTTGGGATTCTTCTCCTCATTTAGAGGAGTCTGCACGATATGGGGAGTACTCATAGTGTTCTCTGGCTATCTTGTTTGAGTTAGTTATTCTAATAAATCTGGTTGTTTTGACTCTTCTTCTGATAAATTTGGTTGTTCTGACCCTACTCAAATGCCTCCTTGGGACACCAGTGTAACCTTGGTTAGGGGTAACTGCACTGCAGAGCAGGTAGGCCCATTCAAACCTGCACTACAGTGCACTTAGGCCCACTTTAACCTACGTTGGGTGAGAATGAGTGAAATTGGCATTGGATTATGGGAATATTCCTGGATTCTAGAGCATTCTAGAAGGATGCCCAACTCTTATCTCATCCTATGAGGTCGACTTTGGATAGGATATGGATCAATTATCCCTCTACCCTCTCATCCCTTCCTCCATGGAAACTAACTCCAATTTTGGAAAACCATTCATTGCCTAATTTATGACATAACCACCTGCATTCCCTATAAATTGACCACTCATCGTAGTGATCGGGGGGCTAGAATTTGAATATTGTACAGAAATAATAGTGGTTTGAGATTTGAGTTCATGTCAAGTAATGTTATGTTGCTAGATTGATGTGCTTTTTGTGTGACGAGGGTTTGGACTGAAGTTGGATGAGTGACACGGATCGAACCGCATTGGGTGTAACTCTTCCTTCTACATAAATAAAGTTGTTTGTTCCTTTTCCCATATTCTTGTTCGTATCTATGATGTTTATATGTTTAAATGTTGTTGATTCCATTTGTTTATAGTAGATAGATCATGTACTTTGATCATTGTCATCTTTTGTTTCTGTTCACAGGTACCAATTGAATGGATTCAGTTTGAGTAGGAGCGACGGGAGCAATTCAAAGGAGATCAAAGGAAGCAAAAGACCAGAAGTAATTTCCTTCATTTTATATATCTATTATAGGAAAAGGTTAAACCACTTTCTTTCTATTGTTCTAAGTGTAGCTAATATTTATTCGTAGGTATAAATTCCATAGAACACTTGGTGGGTTGAGTTACTATTCGTGGAGCCTTGGTTGGACAGATGCTTTGGAGCCCTACGAAAGCTATGTGTTGAGTTACTAGTTCTGGAGTCAGGATGGAACAAACGTTATGGAGCCTTGGACAATTTGGGTAGAGATCGATCTGGTGATGGTTAGTGATGTCTAATAGTGAGGTGGAATCACTAGTTGAGAGTTGAGGTGGTTTGGCTTCTGGAAGCCCTGGTTTGATTTTTGTTGGTTATTTCCATGAGATCCCACATTCATGCTTGGAATATGGCATGAATCTGATTGGTTGAAAGAAATATTTGGTTCATCCCAATCTATGGTCGAGTGGTATGTGGATTTCCTTGACTTGGTTGGATTTGCATATGTTAATATGTGCACATTTCCTTTTGTAATTCATGTGTATTTATATTTGTTATTATGTGGCATCGATGGATGTTCCATAATTGTTATTGTGCTAGTTATATGATGGTTATAAGAATGGTTTATGACATACTTTAGTTTGTCCTCTCATCATGTTTTGGTTATGTTGATGGTGTTGGATCTGCCAACATCATGGGATCACCCTGGTATGAAGTCCCAACTAGACCTCACACTGTTTGGTGTGGGAGTCCCATTTGGTATGATGGCTTGGTTGCCATTGTCTTAAGGATTTGCCTCAACTCTTTCTTGTCAGCAAAGGAGAGTAGTTCGGTTTGTTTCCGAGAAGTGAGGTTCGTGTGCCTGGTGAGTGTAAGTGTACATGTGTCAATGGTTCTTTCACTGTGAGGGGAAGAAGGTGAAGGTGAGTTCCAGGTTGAAAGGGATCAGTCTAAACTCAGCTAGGAACACACAACACAAAAGCACATACATAGCTTCCGACAGAGAAGTCCACTCAGATGTGGAAGTCACAACATACAAGGTAATATAATATGTACAACACTCACGGATCAGTCTGAACGAGTGCAATGGTTGTTACAAGAAGGTTCATGTGAAAGGTCTATTTGATGTCCAGTAGAGCAGTAGACATGGATGAGACAACATTAGTAGCATACACAACACATTTCCATTAATCGATTATGCATTATAACAAATGAATCAGTTCAGATGTATAATAAATGTTAAAGAAACATGCATTACAAGTGTTAAAGATCAGTCTTACAATAAATACAATACAGGTGTGAAAATGTGCTAGCCTATTAACATTCTTCTGAATTAGGCTAAAGTTCTAAGACACATCGTTACACCATACATCACTAACCCCATCAACGAGGTGATGGAGCCACTACTTACTCCTCAAAGAAAATATTATAGACTCTCTTGGCTATGTGGGAGGAGCTGAGGTAAAAAGTCCCTTACAGGTACAAATGAGGAGGTATTTATAGCCAAGGGTGAAATTGACCCTTGTGGTTGTTCACCTACCCTCATGACCATTTGAATTCCATGACTCTTCGACTTACATGACTCTTTGTTCAACACGTGGGTCTCTTGGACTTCCATGTTACATCACATTGATTGACAACAAGCCCACAGTGCAGATGTGGTTGGTCGGACTCATGATGTGACTCGGCGTGACTTGACATGACAATGTTGGTGCATTCGTGCTACTGTTGGCGTGCATGCCAAGCTACAGTGCTACTGGATGATGGATTTCTTCATGGTGTACCATAGATTTACCTCTGCTTGGTGAATTGCATGGAGTCTTCAATGGTCCTTAGTTAGCTTAATGAAGCTTTACCATGTTGTTCCCTGCTTGCATGTTGGAAGGCTTAATAGGCGCATCTGTTCACGAAGGTGCATGTTCGTGACATTCATCCACTTCATATGCTTCATCCATTCATCTATTATTGAACCTGTCATTTTGCATGTTCTCCCTTCATTCATCCCATTCGTCATCTTGCCATGTTTGTTGGTGTACTTGTACCTGCAGCCATTCATGATGAGATGACATCAAATCCAAAACCTCCTAGTCTGCCATGAAACATGATTATTCAGATGTAGGTGACCAGGAGAGGCAGGAAGGATGTGACGCAGGATAATGGCTCTGGGCCACTGTTGATGAAAACTTTGCAAGAGTCACTGAGAGATGGAGACAAGCAATCTGAGTCGACAGTGAATGTCTACAAGGTCTAGGTTAGCTAGGAGGCAAAATTGCACAAATTTTGGGAGGAACAGTCTGGGCTACTAAAAGGCAAGGCAGGCATGATCTGCGCATTTTTTAGAATGAATGGGTAGCGGGGCTGGAAAACTAGATTTGCACAATTTTCTAAAGGAACGGGCTGGGTTGCATGTAGGGCCAACACACAGGGATTACACAGTTTTTCTTGGGAACTTCCTGGGTCACTAGCAGCCAAAACTACGGAATTCCTAGAGGGAACTGCCAGTTGGATGTTGGGGTCACTAGTAGCCAAAACTGCACAATTCCCAAAGGGAACTTCCAGTTGGCTTCTCGGGAGACTAGCAGTAGAAACTACATAATTCCCAGAGGGAACTAGCAGTCTACTTCTAGGGGATGATGGCAAGGAAGAACTGCACTAAGGCCGGGAGGCTGGCATGCTGATCATATTTGTGCAATTTCTACGTTGAGATGACTGATGGGCAGTGGAAGGCCTGCTCAGAACATTGCGCAATTTTTTAGATGAACAATTGGTCGACTATCGGGATGACTGACTGGGAAAACTGTACAATTTTCTAAGGGAGACGGGGATGGGAACTTGGTGTTTGTACGGTTTGTCTGCATAATTTCCTCAGTCAGTTGAGTGGGTCAGGTCAGTGGCCTCTGCGCAAATTTTGAGGGGAGTCAGTCCTGGGATGACTGGCGGGCTGACTGTCTGAGTGGCCAACATGAGAGTTGTTTGAATTACTTGCAGGCAGCACAGCTTGAAAATAGTAGCTTGGTGCTTTTGGGTTGTTCTGGTTGATACTCGATCGAGTCGATGGAGGGGTGATGGTCCGACTGTCAGAGGGCAGTCTGGTCGTCTGAAATTTCAGCAAAAATGGCTAAGTGTGTGAATAATTGAAAGATGTATAGGTGATCATACGAACACACACTCGCATGACTTGACGATGAGACGACCAAACCATCCAGACACACATGCTCAACAAGACTAACCGACAGAGTAAGCGACAAGAGCAGAACTCGTGATTGATCATTCATTGATCAAGATGATGCTTGCGCAATAGTCAGTGTGACTGTGTGTGTGTGACAGATGCATTCATAGCGAATACAACAAGAACGTTATGAAGCAAAGACTTTAATCATAACCAAAACATGGTCGCAAGCATGACTCAGACATCAGCATGAAGAGACTTGAATGCAATGAATTAAGCAATGTGGATGTAAAGTCTCACACGAGCTCACAAAGTGAACCCGTCTGTGTGTAGTCGTCAAGTGAAACTCTTCAAGGGAGGCTCTGAAATTGGTGCAGGGCAAAATTTTGGAGGGTGGTTGTAGCCCTACAACACTTGGCGATACACTGGTATAACTCCAGCTTCTCTATTTTGGTTCATTTCTAGCATAGGGCCTTGATCTTTCGTGGAGTATTGAATCGTTGTGCCGATTACTTCAGTTTCCCACTTACCTCATGGACATACATGGTTCACCTTTTCCCAACTCAATCAAACACAATCAAAATTTCAACTTAGATCTCAGTGTTTTGAATCTGGGAAGGGTAGTTTAGGTCGTGACTTGAAGACTTTCAGACTATAAGTTGTCATTTCTATTGTTTTGTCTACTGCCAGCAGGGCTGGATAGTACCCCGGTGGAGTCACAGAGGTACACACACATTGGTCCACTTCCAACGAGCCTGATCAGTACCTTGGTGGAGTTGCATGCTTCAACTCTCTACGTAGGAAGCCTTTCTCTTCTTTCGCCTTTATATTTTTCAAGAGGACTATGCATAGGCACTTATTTATTTTTGGGGCAAAAGAGGGATCCCAACTCACTAAGAGAAGAATAGGTTGTTCCTTTAGAGAAGCATGTAAGACCTATGACATAGGTTTACTCATTTAGATTTTCCCCTTCCCCATTTCTACTAGTTGGATGAGCTTGGACACACAGAGCAGAAGTTTGAGTATAGGCATGGGGCTTCCTAGTGTGGACACAGGTTCATGGTTGGGCTGAAACTTCCCTTGCAGACAATTCGTATTTTCCGTCAAGACTTCATTGGCCGAAGGTTATAACCAAGCACATAGAAGACGGACATAAGACTGACCAAGTGTTGCAATGTCACAAGTCTCTTCAAATTTCAGCCACATACTCTATTCAAAAGCAAGAACGTAGTAGTTGGCAGCACTTATTCCTGGAAACAAAAATAGTAATATACCAAGAAAACAAAAAAAATGTAAACAAAAATAGTAAGCAAAGAAAACAAGGTGAAAGCAATATCAAGTAAGCAAATAAACCAAGTCATCAAGCAAACAATCATGCAAACCAAAATGCAAAGACAAGTGAAAAAACAAAAACTACTCCTACTCCTAAGCTAATAGGGCATGGGTCACCTCACGTGAAGTGATACTTCCAATGTAGCCACTGGCACATTGGTTGACGCTTGTTGGTGAAGGAAAGGTTCGCAACTAAGACAGTTGTACGAACCAACAAACAAGAAATATTTAACAGTGAAGACAAACACACTTCGAGCTTACAAGTGACCAGATAACAAAGAAGAGTGATAGGCATGACATACATTCTGTGGTGCTACCATGATGTTGTGCTACACTGTGTGCAGATGTTGAGTGTATGCATTCTCTTGACTATGACATGCAAGAAAACGTGAGAAAAGTAGACCACTTGTGTTGTGCATGTGTGCTTGCTGTGTAAGATTCCTCCAATGCATGAGCGATGGGATTGTGTAGTTTGAGTGGAGGAAGCGAAATTTGGGTGTTCAGTTGATATTTAGTGCAAAGCAGATAGTGATGAGGATCCTTGAATGTTTTAACAATTTCTTGACCGGAAGTGAGACTAACCTCAGGACAACGATGGCCTGACATAACCATCAACTCAGGCTAAAGTGCCTCGACAATCTGGGGGGTTCAACCTCATGGACAGATAGATCATCGTAGACTAGTGCCTTGGATAGATTAGCAACGGTTTAATCAACATTGTGATCGGATGAGGAAGTGAATAGATCACGACAACAAAGATCAGAAAATTCATGATGTTTGTCGACATCCTCATGATTTTATGAATCGGGTGGAGGGGTAGATGAGAAGAAAAGATGTTCACCCTCTGTGTTTTCAAGAAATATAAATGACAGATTGAACAAATTTTCTGGGGAAGATGTGTCCTCTCCACACTGTAATGGTAGACTGACATTCGAAGTGTCCTGTGAATGATTCGAATTAGAAGCATTCAGAAATGAGTTTTCACAGGGAAACTTAGTAGTGGCAGAATCACAAGGGATGTCAGGATGAAGCGAATGAGGTGCAACCGAAAGGGAGTCACCCTTCACCGCGGGATATTCTTTAGATTACCACACACACTCATCATGAATGAAGGTGCAGGTTGGCTGCATAATGCCAACTCCATCAAGAGCTAGATCCTCGTACACAACAGGTGAGGATTCTGGAATGGAAGAACACAAGACAATACAATTTGGAGGATCAACAGAATGCGAGGACGGAGCTCGAGGGAATGAGTCCATGTGACAAAAAACAGGTTTTCAAGCCAAATCTACACAAATATCAAGAGCAGATGGGGTGGGAGGATGTGATAGTTCAACTTAGGTTTGTGTATGATCTCCCACATCACTTTGCGGTGGTGGAGCTATTTCATGAGGTGAAATTGGACAGTGACTTGTGACAGCAATTGTGCATGCCTGTGATTGTGCAGCTCCATGACTGAAGTGAGCTGAGTGGGGTTTGCATACGTGAGGAAGATACTCAAATCTTCCATCACAAAATTCCCAATCAATATCATCTTTCGAGAATTGGTATACAAAATTACAAAAGCACGTGTAAAATTGTTCAATGGATTCATCGGGTGCTTTTCGTTATTTCAAAATTTCTTTGTTGAGTGCTTGATGGTCGAAGCTATTGAAAGCACGGTCTATCTCTTCGACCAAATGATCAAGAGAATGAATGGATTTTTTGGTCAGTGTGGCACACCAGTGCATTGGGTACCCTCGAAACGTGTATATGAACAACGCGTAGCTCATGTCTTCTTCAAAGAACCAATGTATTTAGCATGAGCCTACAACATTGACTGCGTGCCTTAACAAGGCTACATAGCCTCTACTATCAAATGTTTTATGATACAAGTTATCCGAGAGCTTTTTAAGGATGATGAAATTGTTTCCATAAGTCATACATTCCGTAAGAGCAACTCGGTAGCTAGTCATGGTAGATGTGTAGCAATTCAAAACAGATGTAAGGAATCAGCATGTCATTTGGCCCTCCTTCTAGCGCCAAAATGTTGATGGTGTTGGATCCACCAATATCAAGGGATGACCCTGGTATGAAGTCCCAACTAGACCTCACACCATTTGGTGTGGGAGTCCCATCCGGTATGATGGCCCGGTTGCCATTGTCTTAAGGATTTGCCTCAACTCTTTCTTGTCAACACAGGAGAGAGGTTCACTTTTCTTCGAGAAGTGAGGTTCACGTGCCTGGTGAGTGTAAGTGTAATTGTGTCAATGGTTCTTTCACTATGAGGGGAAGAAGGTGAAGGTGAGTTCCAGGTTGAAAGGGATCAGTCCCAACTCGGCTAGGAACACCCAACACAAAAGCACATACATAGCTTCCGGCGAAAGAGTCCACTCAGATGCAAAAATCACAACATACAAGGTAAGATAACATGTGCAGCACTCACGGATTAGTCTGAACGAGTGCAACAATTATTACAGTAAGGTTCATGTGAAAGGTCTGTCTAATGTCTGGCAAAGTAGTCAACACGAATGAGACAACATTAACAACATATACAACACATTTCCATTAATATATTAGACATTACAACAAATTAATTAGTTCAGATGTAGAACACAGGTTAAAGCAACATGCATTACAAGTGTTAAAGATTAGTCTTACAACAAATACAATACATGTGTGAAAATGTGCTGGCCTATTAATAGGCTTCTAAATTAAGTTCCTAGACACATCGTTACACCATACATCACTAACCCCATCAGCGAGGCGTTGGAGCCGCTACTTACTCCTCAAGGAAAAGATTACAAATGAGGGGGTATTTATAGCCAAGGGTGAAACTGACCCTTGTGTTGTTCGCCTACCCTCATGACCGTTTGAATTCTGTGACTCTTTAACTTACATGACTCTTTTTTCAACACGTGGGTCTCTTGGACTTCCACATTAAATCACATTGATTGACAACAAGCTCATGGTGGAGATGTGGGTGACATGACTCATGTCGTGACTCGACATGACTTGACATGACAATGCTAGTACATTCATGTTGCTACTGGAGTGCATGTTGAGCTATAGTGCTTCTGGATGATGGATGTCTTCATTTTGTATCATAGCTGCACCTTCGCTTGGTGAAGTGCGTGGAGTCTTCGATGGTCCTTGGTTCCCTTGATGAAGCTTTACCATGTTTTTTCCTTGCTTGCATGTTGGAAGGATTGACAGGCTCATCTATTTGCGAAGGTACATGTTCATCACATTCATCTACTTCACATGCTTCATTCATTCATCTGTTGGTGAACCTGTCATTCTACATGTTCTCCCTTCATTTATCCCATTTGTCGTCTTTCCATGTTCGTTGGTGTACCTATACCTGCAGTCACTCATGACGAGATGACATCAAATCAAAAACCTTCTAGTCTATCATAACACATGATCATTCAGATGCAAGTGATCAGGAGAGGTAGGAAGGCTGTGATGCTGGATGATGGCTCCGGGCAACTGCTGATGAAAATTGCGCAAGAGTCACTGAGAGATGGAGACAAGCAACCTGAGTCGATAGTGACTGTTTGCAAGGTTTGGCTCAACTAGGAGGCAAATTTGCGCAAATTTTGGGAGGAACGATATGGGCTACTAGAAAGCAAGGTAGGCATGCTCTGCGCATTTTTAGAATGAACGGGTAGCAGGGCTGGATAACCAAATTTGTACAATTTTCCAAAGGAATGGGTCAGGTTGCATGCAGGTCCAACATGCACGGATTGTGTAGTTTTTCTTGGGAACTGCTTGGGTCACTGGCAGCCAAAACTGCACAATTCCCAGAGGGAACCACTGTCTGTTAGAAAATTATATATTACAGAGCAATGGAACACATAATATATTGCAGAAATATAAACACAGAAAAACGCATAAAATGAAAGAGACACAGATATACGTGGTTCACCCAGTTTAGGATACGTCCATGGAGAAACAACCAGTCCTTTATTTTATATTATCCAGCAAACTGAAGAGATACAACCTACAGTAGATTCGCTGTAACTCCCTCTTCACTCTCAATCTCCCCTCTTTTCTTCACTCTGAATACAGATATACATAGATGCAATACTATTCCCTCATATATAGTGAGGGGTTTCCTTCTAGGGAAAAAAACCCTAAATTAAACATAACTTCTTCCGTCATATCACTTGCCTAATGAATAGCCTAGATTGACTAGAAATTACTAGAATTTTACAAGGCAATTTTACATCTCTTTTTAGCTTCTGGGGCGCTGCCCCTGAACTCCTGTCGGGGGACCGCTGGCCCCCAGACCCCTGCGGGGGGGACAAGTCCGCCCCGCACGCCCCCATTTGGAGGGGTGTACAGTCTTCCTGAGGTATACATCTGGCTGAAACCTTTGAATACAGAAGATAATCAGGCTCCACACCCAACACTGTTGAGCTAATTTATTCACACAAATTAACACAAGTATTCTTTATCAATCTAGGTATGTAAAACTTGGAGGCAAGTCCACAGTATATGGATATTAGGTATAGTCAAGCTTAAAATATGAGTTTTCAAGAACTAAAGAAGTGCATATTACAAATATAAACCTACATTAACAATTTCTAATTCACTTTTGCAATGAAGAAAAGATGAAGTGGCTCTTAACTTAAGAGGTCTAATTGTGTTCTTCTCTCTCAATTATTACTTGATGAATAGAAATCAAAAGCCATGAATTAATAATAGATTAAGATGCATAAATCAATAATTAAGGAGACTCTTAACTTAAGAGATATTTGGCTAATTTCCATCACAATTCATTCATAATTATGCTATAATTTGAAAACTGAAAATACATAAGAAAAACTACTTGCATGTAACAAAGGAGAAGCCTAGTTTTGATCTATCAATTTAATAGAAGGAGAATTCAACTTGAACACTTTGTTATTCTATCTTACTAAAGTGATAAACAAGCTAAGATTAAATAATATAAATCATCACACATCAATTCATAAGAAAATCTGAAACAAAGTACATAAGCAAGTTCTAAGATAACCAATTTATGGAAAATGAGCTAATCTAACAGTGAAGTGTACTTAGCTTGGAGTGGGGGTCCTCCACCCTTGCTTTGCACACTTGAAGTTGATATCAAAAGCTGAAGTTTCAGTCACTCATCCACATCAATGAAAAACAAAATGAAAGTAGAACAGGTTCTCCAAATTAATCTCCAAAATCGAAATGTCTCAGCATAAAATTATATAAAAGTTACATATCATAAGCCACCAAAGTCTTGGCTTAAATAGAATTTTATAAAACAAACTGATCTATAGTCTCTCTAACAATCATATCTACTCATATCCACCTATCTAAGTCGAACTCATCCAATCCATCCCAAGAAATATGGTCAATCCCATAAAATCTCAACACTGCCCTATTTCCTAGGGATTTTCTGGGTGACTAGTCGTGTTTGACCAGCCTTAACCGGGCTTAATAAAGCTTGTTCTGACCCAACCAAGTGGAATTAGTTTAGTACTAGTTCCCAAGCTATCCATCCATGCAACTAAATCAAGCCCAAGTGTCCTGCAAACATGTCATCCACATATTTATTATGGGAATTTCTGAATCTGTCAAAAATTGCACTTGAAATCAAATTTTCATAAAAGCTTTAGAATTTGGAAAATTAAAATTAAATACTTGAATATACATAAAATACATCAAAATGGGATAGATATAGTGGAAAATAGATGGAAAATATATGGATTAAGTAAGTTTCCTCAAGCAAAAATAGACCAAAATTGAGGGCCAACATCTCCCCCTTGTTGATCATCAAACATGTCGTCATGCTTGCTGCTTCCTTTTTGATCTCCTGACCCTTGCTGTGAATGCAGTTCCAGACCCATTCTTGTTGTGCTACTTTTATCAAATAGTCCATACCTGTATCATGTTCTTCTCTATATAAAGTGGCCTTAACGTTTTGCTTCTCATAGTTAGCTTTCCACATGTTCTTCTCCTTGAGCCATTTGAATGCCTGCTTGTAGATTAGATCATTCTTTCTTTTTAACCTTCCTATTTCTTCAATTAAATTTTCATTTTCTTTAACCAATTTAGCATTATTCTTTTTACTTGCTTTGTTTTCTTCTTTCAAATGCTTTTCCAATTTTTTTTGTATTTCAAGTTGGTCTGTTCACTCTCTAATCTTGCTCAAATGTAATTCCTTTTCAAGCTCTTGTATGTTTTTCACAAATGATGTTGTTGTTGCATCATCATAGTAGGAATATTTCTCTAATGCCTCTTTCTCAATTTTATCCTCTGCCTATTTTTCTATTGAACATGTGTCTACTATCTGTACTTCTTTATCCTTGCTAGTTATATCAGTTGGACTCTTGTTCCTAAACCTCCTAGGAATGGACATGATGGATATTTCATTTTCATGCATGACTATATTGTTTTGATTTTTGGCTTTAGTTCTAGGATAAAAAGGTGAGCTCATCATCCCCCTGGTTTCCTGCTGTACTTTGTTTTGTTCCTCAATGACCTGTTCATTATATTGATTTTTGCTCAAGAACTTCCTCCAAATCATCCCCTGTGATCTTACTTGATATTCTACCAAAATTTTTATCAACCCCTGGTGATATGTTTGTGCTTGTCTTGGCTTATGTTCATGTTTGACTGATTTTATCATCTTTAGGAGGCTTGTAAAGAGGAAATATGGCAAGTTAATCTTAGCCTCTCCCTTAATGTGTTGTAGGCATCTGATGTGATATAGATGTGCAACAATGTATCCCCTATCACATGTGAGGAATTTTTGTATAATTAAAACTAGTTATCCCCATGGTTCATTGAAACATTCCCTAGGTATACCTTTGGTCCTAGTTCCCTTTCTATTCTTTTCAAGGAAGAAAGTCTACGCTTTTTCCTTGAAATGAAAACCCTTATGGTAATTCTCTTCTATCATCAAGAGGTCCAGTGCTTGTGAAAGGAATTCTTGAGTCATAGGAATTATTTTGTTTCCTACTCTTGTTTGTTCCTGAGTGTAATTGTTTATAAGTTCCCTTGTTACTTCTTCACTGTGGCCACTAAATCTTTGCAAGAAACCTACAAGCCCTGCCTGATATAGCTTCTCTATTGTTTCTTTCCTCCAGTTTTCTATTTGGAATATTGGCTCTATCCTTGTTGTCATTGTCTCTGTAAACCATTGAATATAAGCTTGTGCTGTCATTAACTTCATCCTCTATAATGACAATTAACAGGTACTGATTCATAAAATAAATCTTTTCTGGTTTAGTTCATAGAAGCTTACAGGCCCTCTTCAACAATTAAATTAATTGATTTCGGTCTTTGTATCTTTTTTTACAACAACAATGTCTTTGTTTCAATACCTTGTTCTTTTCAAGCATTCAAACATTCTCCCTTATATATCTCTGAAAAAAACTATACTCTGTTTTGAAATAGAAATATATAAGAAAAAAAAAATCATGTTATAATTTTCTTTTCATATAATCTCAGAATAATTTTTTTCACTGAGTTTGAATTGGGGCTCTATGTGTAAATCGTCACATAATACTCTTCTTCTCAATCACCATGATACACTATTGTTCAATAACCAATCTCCAACACTTCATTGTTTATACAATCGAGAGCCAATATACAACACTGCATTGGTTATATAATCAACATATAAAACTTCTCTACTCATTGTTCAAATGACTCATATAAACCATTGCACTATTGACACAATCAACACATGATAGTCAATGCACTCAAATATGGACCCAAATGTTCAAACTTAAACCCAATACTCTGTTTTTATTGACCCATTCCTTCATGCATAGAACTAAAACTTGGTTATTTGTCACACTGTTTGATCATAAAGACATGTACAGGTGTAGTTGTAAAATGCGTTGGCTAGTCATTTTACAAAGACTACATGTTTCAGTCCTACTCAAAATCCTTATCTCATGCAATTAACATTTATGAACAGACTCTGTTTTGAGTTCTCATGGAATATTTATCATGCACAACTGAGTTCATTTCGTTTTGCTACCTCCTACAGTTAACAAAACATTTTTCTTTAGCTATGTCACAATTTTATTAACCCACTGTTTGTGCATTTGAACTTCATTTATAAACCTTTGTTTTGACTAAAGACTTGGGTGCTTGTGGAATGGTTATGAATGCTTGACTCGTGGACCTCTTAGCTTCGCTCCATGTTATCCTTAACTCATTCAATCTGCATTTTGAACGCCTTAGTTTAATCACTGGTGGCATAAATACAAAAATTCATTAAATGGCAGGCAGTCTTAACAAAGGATTCAGTGACAGGGATCCCGACATTTCCTCTCCAATCCTCATCCATATAGAAACGAATCAGATCTTGGTTTACCTTAAGTTTTCCATGAGATATTTGGCAACTAAATTGCACTTCCTCTGTCGATTTACCCTGCTTATCTCTCCACAGCATCAGAATTCTATTTCTACCCTTACCTCCGCTGTCAAAAAATTTTAACACTCTCAACGTCTTGCTACTATTCCCTGAGCCTTCGATGGTTGTGATGGCAGACAAATGCAGAATGGTAATGGTGGAATGGTTTTGAGAATGGTCTAATGACCTCTCAGAGGTTTATTGTTTGAAAGAGTTTTTTCTTAACCGTTTCCAGTTGTTTACCGTGTTTTGACTGATAAGCAGTAAACACTTTCTATTGGACAATTCCATTATGGTTGTCCCATTGACCAGTCACCACTTATGGAGCCGTTTTCAATGATATTTTCAAGGCTATATGTTTCATCATTCAAATTCCTCTTTCCTTCATTTTATTGCAGCCATGTCTTTCAATTTGGTCATGGCCGTCCTTCTGCATGCCAACGTACCAATCGTGGTTGCCCTCTCATATGCCAACACACCATTCCTCTATCTGTTGAACATATTATGCACTGCCAAATTCACCTGCATGAGTTCATTAAAGTTTGCGTTGGGTTTCCAATACATTACCATCGGCCATATGACTTGGTTTATTTGTAGCCACACTAATAACAACCTTTCACCATTACACTTACACCATCAATTGCATGATTCATGACTTCGCTTTACACCTTCGCCACTACCCACAGCTACTTATATTCATCATTCTTCACTTTTCATTGTATATATGAACCATACACCCATAAATCATTTCGATTTAATGGCGTCCAAAATGCACATGTTTGCTATTTATTGAAATGATAATAACCTTACCCCCGTCATATTACCATATGCTCGCTATCATTTCATATTTTCCATTATAACTTACACCATGCATATACTACTAATATCATTTCTTTATGTGCTATGATAAGGTTTTTACTTAGATCATTTCAATTTTGTATTTCTTGGAACATATTTCGTAATATGCATATCTTTTTGCTATACAACATATCTTATAATTTTAAAATGACCACCTAGGTCATGTTTAAAATTATCTCCATGGTACTAATGTTTGATTTGTTTGTACAGGTTCCATCTCATTGCCTTCTTTTTAATCCCTTTTGCTTTCAGGAAAAATACTTAGGGTTAAGGTTATGAAATGAATACAGGATGTAGATAGGTTATGGAATATGAGGGTTATAGGATGTACATAAATAAATGTAAGATGTACATAAATAAATTTAAGATGATACTTAGGATAATGGGTGGAGGTAATGAAATGAATGGAAAATATACACTCAGGTACTAATCTCATTTTTAACAAAGACTAAAAATTTCTAAAAAAAAATTGAATTTACAAGAGCAAAATTGTGTACTTACTATACTTGTATTTCCCTGACAATATTGGATGATGTCTGTTGTTCTTTGACAATATTGGATGAAGTATTTTGATCAAATGTCTTAGATAGTTTGAAATATAGAGTTTATTTATGCTTCCTATTCTAACATTCTTCATTGATTCTGGTTCTTGGATTGTCGGTTGTCGTTCAGGTCCCTCTGCAATTGTTTCATAATAGCTCAAGTCCCAACTATCATGCACACTTTTATGCAATATGTACATGTTTTTTTCTAACATTTCACGTCCCTTTGCAATTAATTCTTAATAACTTAGGTCCATAACTGCCATGCTATGTATACATGTTTTTTTATCATTTCAGGTTCATGCAATATAGACATGTTATTCTCTAACATTTTAGGTCCCTAACTATCATCAATTTCAAAAATATTTCAGGTCCCAACTGACATTGGATGCAAAAATATTTCAGGTCTCAACTGTGAACAGTACAAGTTCCATCATCAATGTTGCACAACTAAGTTTTTTGTGCGACCTTCCCCCTTGCTTATCTAATGACTTGTCCTCAAGTCATGCTTTTGTCGAGGATTTTTTACAAAACAAAGTTGTTATAAATGTAGAACAAGAAAGTGTGAATTCATACAGTCCAAAACGAGTTGGTTTTCCTCTATGAATTCTTGTTTGCTTTGGTGCCAGTTTCTGGGTTTTCACATAGCAACTTTCTATATAATATATATATATATATATATATATATATATATATTATATTATATAATTATATATATATATATATATATGTATATATAATATATATAGAGAGAGAGAGAGAGATAATTTTTTTATTTATTCTTCTGGAGTACTGGAAGATACATGGCTCTATTGTGCCATTACTTCTAGTTCTATTTCTTGTATCAGTTGTTTCATGAATTTTTCTTCATTGATAGGCTTGTTGTAAACTTTGAGCCTATGTCCATTTACCAAAAATGATGTAGATCTCTGGTCAATTGTTTTGATTTGAACTACTCCATTGTCAAATATTTCCTCTATCTCATATGGCCCTAACCAGTGTGTTGTGAACTTGGCCTTGAAATCTTTGAATTTGGAGTTGAATAGTAATGCCCAGTCTCCTTTGTTGAATGTTTTGTTCATTATGAATCTGTCATGCCATTTCACTTGTTACTGCTAGACCAATGTTGTGTGTTCTATTGCCTACTAGTGATGTTCATCTAATTGGTTTAATTCCATTATCTGTTGATATTGTTCTTCAGAAAATTCTAGTCATATTTTTGCTGCCAATTTGTATGTGTGTATCTGAAATTCTATGGGCTGAAAACTTATTTTCCATACACTAACTGGTATGGACTAAACTCAGATGTGTTTTTCCATGTTATTATGTATGCCCATAGTGCATCTCTTAACTTTTCTGACCAGTCCTTCCTATTTAGCTGCATTTTTTTCGTCATTATATTTTCTAGGACTTTATTTGTTGCTTCCACTTGTCCATTTGCCTGAGGATGATACAGAGTGGATTTTCGGTGCTTTATCTTATACTTTTCTCTAAGATCCCGAACAAAATTTGAAGTAAATTGTGCTCTTTGACCAGTTATAATCTGTCTAGGCACACCATATCTCAGAAATATTTTCTCAAATAGGAAGGTGACCACTATGTTTTATGTTGTCTTTGTGACTGCTTTTACTTCCACCCATTTAGTTACATAATTTGTACATACCAAGATGTACTTATTTCCATTTGATGGTGGATTTATTGGTCCCACAAAATCTAGAGCCCATTGCTCAAATGGTTCTATAAGAACTTGTGGTTTGAGTGGCATCTCATCTGATACTATTGGTCTCCCTACTCTTTGGAAACTGTCACATTGCTTAAAATAAACCTTGGAGTCTTTGAAGATTGCTGGCCAATAGTAGCCCAATTGCAGCACCTTGTAGGCTATTTGTTTGTCTGTAAAATGACCACCACATGGTTCATCATGACATGCTTTCAATATTTCTAATATCTCATCTTCTCTCACACATTTTCTTATTATTAAATCTGAGCCAATATAAAACAGATCGTCATTTACCCAACTATATCTAGATCCTTCTTTAATGATTTTTCATTTTTGTTTCTTTGAAAGCTGAGTTGGAAACTTTCCAGAGGATAGATATTTTGCTATGTCTGCAAACCATGGTTTTTTTACTGTTATTGCAAACAAATGTTCATCTGGAAAGTTATTTTCAACTAGATTTGGATCATTGGGTGAATGTAATATTGAAAGAAAATTGGCCACTTGATTGTCTTTCCCTGGTCGATCTTGAATTCTAATGTTAAATTCTTGCATTAACAGTAACCATCTTTTTATTCTCCCATTTGTGATTGTTTTGTTCATTAAGTATTTGATCGCTGAATGGTCTGTATGAATGAACACTTGGTATCCTGTTATATAATGCCTGAATTTATTTACTACATGTACTACAACTAACATTTCTTTTTTTGTGATTGTGTAGTTCAATTCTGCAGGTGTTAAGTTTTTGTTTATGTAATATATTGGATAATTGATCAGGTTTTCCTTCTGTCCAAGTGATGCACCTATAGTAGTATCAGATGCATCAATTAAAATATGAAATGGCAGAGATTAGTTTGGTCCTCGAACAATGGGTGCAACTGATAGTTTTTCTTTCAATATCTGAGATGCATTTTGATAATGATTTGTCCATTGGAATTCAACATCTTTTGCTAACAACTTGAATAGAGGTTGGGCTATTTTAGTAAAGTTTTCTATGAATTGTCTATAGTAACTTGCATAACCCAGGAAACTCCTTACCCCATTTTGATTTGTAGGTGGCATTGAATTCACAATGACTTGTATTTTAGTTGGATCCACCTTAATTCCTGAGGAGGAAATATGGTGTCCCAAAACTATGCCTTCTGTTAACATCATGTAGCATTTTTCATTACTCAAGGACAAATTTGTTTCTATGCATTGTTTTAAAACTTTCTCAAGATTGTTTAAGCAATCGTCATATGCGTTTCCATATACCGTGAAGTCATCCATATAGACTTCTACACATTCATAGATTAGATCAGCAAATATTGCAAGCACTGCTCTTTGGAAAGTTGCAGGTGCATTACATAATCCAAATGGCAAGAAATTATATACATAGGTTCCCATGGGTAGGTGAATGTTGTTTTGTCTTGGTTTTCTGTTTCTATTCTAATCTGATTATACCCACTAAACCCATCTAGGAAGGAGAAAATTTTCTTTCCATCTAATGAGTCTAGAACCTAGTCAATGAATGGTAGCAGAAAATGATCTTTTAATGTTGCTTTGTTTAATTCTCGGTAATCTACACATATCCTCCACTTACCGATTTTATTTGGTACAATTACCAATGGAGAAACCCATTGACTGTATGAAATAGGATAGATGAACCCAACTATAAGCAATTTCTGTAGTTCTTCCTTCACTATTTCTTTCATCATGGGATTGATTCGTCTTTGAGGTTGTCTTACTGGTTTATCTAGTCATCTGTATAGATGCGGGGGATACATGGTTGGGATTAATTCCTTGCATATCTGTATAATCCCAGGCAAAAGTTTTTGAATATTTTTGTAATAGTGCAATTACCTCTTGTTCTTGTGACGATTGCAAATGGTTTCCAATGTTCAAATGTTTCCCAGGATATATCTCAATTGTTTTTGTTGTTGAATTGGTAATTGTGTGTACAGGAAAAATGTTTGAAAATGAACTTCGTAAGAATTGGATTGTACAAGTTTCCTGAAAAAATTGATTCAAAATATTACTTACAGCTTCATATTGAATCTCTCTAAGCTGCTCTGAAATATTTGGTTCTGAGATGAAAATATTCATTAGATCCTCATTCTCTTCTTCTTCTCTAAGGTCAAAGACATGATTTATACTTAGAACTAATTTAGTTTGTTGATGTTCTTGTTCTCCAAGCATTAATTCTAAAGAAGGTGATTGTGCAGGTGAATAAAGTGTAATGTGTTTCCGTTCATCTCCATGTGCAATAATCATACTTCCAGATTTGCATCCTATAAAGGCATCAGCCGCGGCTAACCATGGTCTGCCTAAGATTAGAGGATGTCCTCCCAAATTTGTTTTTGGCTACAAGTTGAAGAAGTCAACAGGATACTCCCATGAATCCAAAAAGACTATAATATCTTCTAGTATTCTTTTTGGTACAACTTTAGATCTATCTGCTAACTCTAAGATTGTAGAAGCTGATCTAATGCTGTTTAAATGCAGATACTTCATTGTCTCCATAGCCATTACATTTATAGCAGCTCCCAAATCTAACAATGTGTTTGGAACTGAGAAATTGTTTATGGAAATAGTAACCATAGGGATACCAGGATCAATATATTTTTCTACTACTGTTTTTGTTGACATGAGGCTTGCTAACTTGCCAACGACTTGGATTGTAGTAGGATCCTTCTTCTTTTTTACCAGTTTTCTTAATGCATAATTCCTTTATTATTTTAACATATATTGGTATCTTTTTGATTGATTTCAATAAAGGAATTTTTATGTAAGCATTTTTCAATTCATCCAAAATGTCAAATTCAGGAAGGTTCATTTCAATTTGTTGCTCTACTAAACTCTCAGGATATGGTGGTGTTTGAGTTATAATTGTTTTTTCTTTCTGAATTTGTTTTTCAGATTGTGATGTTTCAGGTTGTTCTCCTTGCTCATTTGGCTCTTCTATGATTGGAAGAGAATCATTTTTAAGCACCTTTCTAGACCTTAAATGGACATCATTTATGGGAAGAATAGAAGATGTTGGAAAATATGCTGATTCTTCTACATTATATGCAGGTTTATCCATTTTATTGCTTGGATTTGCCGCTGGTTGGGCTGGTAATTGAGTTGGTCTGGGCTGGTTTGATGGTAGCTGTAATTGTTGTGTTTGTGTTAGTAGTGGTGGAGAATTCTGATGCGGAAATGGCATGGATAATGGATATGCAGAATTTTGTTGCAAAAATGGCATGGATTGCAGATATGGTTATGGAAATCAACCACCTCAACATGGTTATGGAGGCCAAGCTTGCCATTTGGATTTTGGATGTAATTTGAATGACTTGCCAATAAATCACAAGTTACATTTATGAATTTAATGGAATTTTGGAAATTTTAATTATTCTATAATGAAAATTGAAACAACTTAACAAGTGGCCAATCTAAATCCAAGATTTTTAGGAAATATGACTCAAAAATATTTGCCAAATCATTTTTCATATCTTTTGAATTCCTCATTTCCAAGATTTTTAGAAAAATGAAATTCCAAAATATTTGCCAAATTATTTTTCATATCTTTTGAATTCATCATTTCCAAGATTTTTAGAAAAATGGAATTCCAAAATATTTGCCAAATTATTTTTCATATATTTTGAAGTCATCCTTTTTGCCTAGAAAGTGGATTCTTAACCAATTTTTATTCTATAAAAGCTTGGGAAATGTTTATATATATATATACATATATATATATGAAAATTATATAATAAGTTGCAGGTTGTAAGCATAGAGAAAATCTCATTTTTTGTAGTAAGAATTTTTTTAAATAATTACTTATTTTTTGTTATTTAATATTAAAATTTTTTATCAAACTTTTTTTAAATTTATTGACTAATTTTTTCTCTACAGCTTCGCAACACTATTGGATGGCTGGCCATGGCTCTATGGCTGAGCCAATGGATGGCTGTGGCCTTGGCTGCTGGCTGCATTTAATTGAAAAACCATTTTTTTCACAGAACCTCAGAAATAACACTCCAGAGAACCCTAAAAATATCTCAAATGGTTACGAATTTTGTGAAAATATTTCGCGCTAAACATAATTCACCCCGTTTTGAAAAAAATGCATGTTTTAAATTTTTCAGATTCATTTTCATTTGGTTACAAAATGCATTTTAAAAATGGCGGTTTTAACCTTTGCGAATTTGGCCTCTGCTTAGTTAAATGCCGGGTGAAATTTGTTTTTTTTCTTTTTTAAATCAAGACAATGCACAACTATCTTTCATTTTTTTCAAAATCACAATAACATTGGCAGCAATTTGTTTCCTTGGCTTCCGTGAATTTTTATTTGTTTACTTCATTCTCATTTTTGTTTTTGTGTTTTTATTTATTTTTATTATTTTTAAAAGAATAAAAGATCAAAGAAATAAAAAAAAAAGATATACTAACATGAAATCTTTTTTTATGATCCTCTAGGTCACACAAAGCGTAGGAGGAGAGCATACTTATGAATTATTTATGTAATTGAAATCTGAAATTTGAAAAGAAATATAAGAAGAATTTGATTTCAAACCTCAAATTTTAACTTTCTCAACTCTACTTGTTTTCCTTCTTCACAAGTATCCATTTTTTTGTAGATCTTCCTGCCAATGGTTAGCGAATGAGGTGGCTCTTACTGCACCACCAAAATTTCCAAGAAAATGAAATCAATTTTGAAAATCAAAAACTCAGAAAAACTCTCCAAGCTTGGTTTTATTTTCCTATTCTATACTATTCTATTTTGAGAACGAGATTTTTTGTTTTTGTTTTCAAGTGTAGGAGTATTTCCAATGAAGCCATTCACGGATCAAATATCTAGTATGCTCACATCCAAATGTGAAAAATATACCTGAATGTTTACAAGGATATGAGAGATCAATTGCACGTTTGGATTAAATTCAAGGATTCGTTGAAGAATGGAAGAATGTTGTGGCCTAGTCACCTTTTGAAACCAATCTTCAATGTAGTCCTCATTCTCTTGTCTCTCCTCCAAATGCTTGAATATCATTCTAGATCTCTTGTTCATAAATGTCTTATTTTGAAACTCTTATAGTGAAAAGATTGATTGAAATTTATGCATCCTATTTATCATGATTTATATATGCGGCTAAAAATGAGATTCAAAGCTAACTCCTATGTACACTTCCCGATGTTACTAAGATCTTGCTGTCACCAAGTCATGCTTTCAACATGAGTTAGTTTTTCCAAAGAAAATATTGGTACTGAATTAAATTCCTAATGCCTAATCCCTTAGCACCATCCCTTGCAACGACACCAAAATGTTGGGCAATTTAATTGCTTAAATTGCTTTCATTAAATTATCAACCAGAGATACTCATAAGCTTGTGATAATGCCAACAAAATATATGCAGGAGTAGGCAAATAAATCTATGTTTAACTAAATGATTTTTTATTCAATATAATATGCAAGGTAAGAGGCTCCTAATTGAGGAGGTTCTGGTTGTCCTTCCCTACATTATTATAGACTGAAAAGAAATCATTGATTACATAAAACTAGAAACTTGAAATAAAGACAAGAGAATGAATTTTAATTGTTGTTCAGATTCAAAGAGAGAGAGAGACTAACTTAGTCCCTTGATTGTCCCCTCGTATATTTATCCAAACTAAACTAAGATTCATTCATAAGCATAAGAGATGAAATAACTTGAGACTTAAAAGCAAAAGAATGAATTTCAATTATCATGCAAATCAAATAGAGAGAGAGCCTAACTTAGACCCTTGGTTTTCCCCTCATATGTTGATAAGATTTTAATTTAAAACCCATTCATCAATCACAAACAAATCCTCAAACATCTAGGCAATTAAATGAAAAAAGATCTATTATGAAATAAAAATTTTCTTTGATATTTTCAGAGTGAGCTCAATTCTCTTAAGAACAAAGCGACAAGCTATTTCATAAATTCATATACTACATTTACACAATTTATATCTAAAACTATAGAAAGAAAATTTATGTAAAATGAAGCTTTATTCTATTCCATCATAAGTTGGATACATGCTCCAAGAGTCCTCCATTTGGCATGGAGGAGGTACTCCTATTTATACAAAAACATAAGCAAGGTACTCATTAATGGGGATCCACTAATCCCTCATATGGTTACAACCAATATGAGACACATATTCCTTTATACATGATTTTTCTCCATGAGATATGGTTGACCCCTATCCCAAATCTCATTCAAATATTCAAGAGAATTCGAATTTGAGTCTTGGAGGCCACATAAGAGTGTTTTGGAAAGTTCCAAATCACCTACACATGTCACCAACTCATTCGGCCTTTAGGTATAAGCAAATACATGTTATTTTTCTAACTTTTAATCATAAATTCACTATAAATGCATAAAATAAATAACTTTCGAAAATGAAACTATGAACCCATATGGTAATGAAAATATAATGATAATGTTATGAAATGAGGTGACAAAATAAGGATAAAGGTGAAAATGTATGCTATTTTGGCGGCCCAACATACAAAACGTTGAGCTAATTTATTCACACAAATTAACACAAGTATTCTTTATCAATCCAGGTTTGTAAAACTTGGAGGCAAGTCCACAATATATGGATATCAGGTATAGTCAAGCTTAATGAGTTTTCAAAAACTAAAGAAGTGCATATTACAAATATAAGCCTACATTAATAATTTCTAATTCACTTTTGCAATGAAAGAAAGATGAAGTGGCTCTTAACTTAAGAGGTCCAATTGTGTTCTTCTCTCTCAATTATTACTTGATGAATAGAAATCAGAAACCATGAATTAACAATAGCTTAAGATGCATAAATCAACAATGAAGGACAATCTTAACTTAACAGATATTTGGGTAATTTTCATCATAATTCATTCATCATTATGCTATCATTTGAAAACTGAAAATACATAAGAAAAACTGCTTGCATGTAACAAAGGAGAAGCCTAGTTTTGATCTATCAATTTAATAGAAAGAGAATTCAACTTGAACACTTTGTTATCCCATTTTACTAAAGTGATAAACAAACTAAGATCCACTAATATAAATCATCACACATCAATTCATAAGAAGATATGAAACAAAACATATAAACAAATTCTAAAATAACCAGTTTATGGAAAATGAAGCTAGTCTAACAATCAAGTGTACTTAGTTTGGAGTGGGGGGCCTCCACCTTTGCTTTGCACACTTGAAGTTGATATCAAAAGCTGAATTTTCAGTCACTCACCCACATCAATGAACAACAAAATGAAAGTAGAATAGGTTCTTCAAATTAATCTCCAAAATCCAAATGTCTCAACATAAAATTATATAAAAGTTACATATCATAAGCCATCAAAGTCTTGGCTTAAATAGAAGTTTATGAAACAAACTTATCTATAGTCTCTCTAACAATCATATCTACTCATATCAACCTATCTAAGTCAAACTCATCCAATCCATCGCAAGAAATATGGTCAATCCTATAAAATCTCAAAACTGTCCTATTTCATAGGGATTTTCTGGGTGACTAGTCATATTTGACCAGCCTTGACCGGGCCTAATAAAGCTTGTTCTGACCGAACCAAGTGGAATTAGTTCAGTACTAGTTCCCAAGCTGTCCAACCATGCATCTAACTCGAGCTCAAGTGTCCTGCAAACATGTCATCCACATAGCTATTACGAGAATTTCTGAATCTGTGAAAAAATTGCACTTGAAATTAAATTTTCATAAAAACTTTAGAATTTACAAAATTAAAATTAAATACCTAAATATACATGAAATACATCAAAATGGGATAGATATAGTGGAAAATAGATGGAAAATATATGGATTAAGTAAGTTTCCTCAAACAAAAATAGACCAAAATTGAGGGCCAACATCTCCCCCTTGCTCATTATCAAGCATGTCCTCATGTTTGCTGCTTCCTTTTTGATCTCCTGACCCCTGTTGTGGATGCAATTCCAGACCATGATGCTTCTTGTTGTGTTGCTTTTATCAAATAGTCCATACCTGTATCATGTTCTTCTCTATATAAAGTGGCCTTAACTTTTTACTTCTCATATTTAGCTTTCCACATGTTCTTCTCCTTGAGCCATTTGAATGCATGCTTGCAGATTAGATCATTCTTTATTTTTAACCTTCCTATTTCTTCAACTAACTTTTCATTTTCTTTAACCAACTTAGCATTATTCTTTTTACTTGCTTTGTTTTCTTCTTTCAAATGCTTTTCCAAAATTTTGTTTATTTCAAGTTGGTCTATTAACTCTCTAAACTTGCTCAAATATAATTCCTTTTCAAGCTCTTGTGTGTTTTTCACAAATGATGTTGCTGCTACATCATCGTAGTAGGAATATTTCTCTAATGCCTCTTTCTCAATATTATCCTCTGCCTGTTTTTCTATTGAACATGTGTCTACTATTTGTACTTCTTTATCCCTGCTATTTATCTCAGTTGGACTCTTGTTCCTAAACCTCCTAGGAATGGACATGATGGATATTTCATTTTCATGCATGAATATCGTTTTGCTTTTTGGCTCTATTTCTAGGATAAAAAGGTGAGCTCATCATCTCCCTAGTTTCCTGCTCTACCTTGTTTTGTTCCTCAATGACCTATTCATTATACTAGTTTTTGTTCAAGAACTACCTCCAAATCATCCCCTGTGATCTTACTTGATATGCTACCAAGATTTTTATCAACCCCTGGTAATAAATTTGTGCTTCTCTTGGATTATGTTCATGTTTGACTGACTCTATCATCTTTAGGAGGCTTCTAAAGATAAAATATGGTAGGTTAATCTTAACCTCTCCCATAATGTGTTGTAAGAGTCTGATGTGATATAGATGTGCAACATTGTATCCCCTATCACATGTGATGAATTTTTTTATAATTAAAACCACTTCTCCCCATGGTTCATTAAACCACTCCCTAGGTATACCTTTGGCCTTGTCAAAGGTTCCCTTTCTATTTTTTTCAAGGAAGAAAGTCCACGCTTAATAATAGCTTAAGATGCATAAATCAATAATGGAGACTCTTAACTTAATAGATATTTGGGTAATTTCCATCACAATTCATTCATCATTATGCTATCATTTGAAAACTGAAAATACATAAGAAAAACTTCTTGCATGTAACAAAGGAGAAGCCTAGTTTTGATCTATCAATTTAATAGAAGGAGAATTCAACTTGAACACTTTGTTATTCAATTTTAATAAAGTGATAAACAAACTAATATTCAATAATATAAATAATCACACATCAATTCATAACCAAATCTGAAACAAAGTACATAAACAAGTTCTAAGATAACTAGTTTATGGAAAATGAGCTAGTCTAACAATGATGTGTACTTAGCTTGGAGTGGGGGCCCTCCACCCTTGCTTTGTACACTTAAAGTTGATATCAAAAGCTGAAGTTTCAGTCACTCATCTACATCAAATGAACAACAAAATGAAAGTAGAATAGGTTCTCCAAATTAATCTCCAAAATCCAAATGTCTCAGCATAAAATTATATTAAGGTTACATATCATAGGCCATGAAAGTCTTGACTTAAATAGAAGTTTATGAAACAAACTAATCTATAGTCTCTCTAACAATCATATCTACTCATATCCACCTATCTAATTCGAATTCATCCAATCCATCCCAAGAAATAAGGTCAATCCCATAAAATCTAAAAACTACCTTATTTCCTAGGGATTTTCTGGGTGACTAGTCATGTTTGACCAGCCTTGACCGGGCTTAATAAAATTGTTATGACCGAACCAAGTGGAATTAGTTCAGTCATAGTTCCCAAGATATCCATCCATGCATCTAAATTGAACCCAGGTGTCCTACAAACATGTCATCCACATAGCTATTACGAGAATTTCCGAATCTGTGAAAATTTGCACTTGAAATCAAATTTTCATAAAAGCTTTAGACTTTGCAAAATTAAAATTAAATACCTGAATATATATGAAATACATCAAAATGGGATAGATATAGTGGAAAATAGATGGAAAATATATGGATTAAGTAAGTTTCCTCAAGCAAAAATAGACTAAAATTGAGGGCCAACAACTACTAGTTGGTTGCTAGGGTCACTTGCAACCAAAACTACGTAATTCCCAGAGGAAAATTCCAGTTGACTTCCTAAGATACTGGTAGCAGAAACTGTGCAATTCCCATAGGGAACTGGGAGTTTGTTGTTAGGGGCTACTGACAAGGAAAAATGCACTATGGCCGGGAGGCTAGCCTGCTGATCATCTCTACACAATTTCTGAGATGAGTTAACTAATGGGCAGTGGAAGACCTGCTCATGAACATTGTGCAATTTATGAAATGAACAGTTGGTCGACTATTGGGATGATTGACTAGGAAAACTGCGCAATTTTATGAGGGAGATTGGGGTGGGCACTTGGTGTCTATTCAACTTGTCTGTGCAATTTCCTCAGTTAGTTGAGCGGGTGAGGTTAGTGACCTCTACAAAACTTTTGAGGGGAGCCAATCCCGGGGTGACTGCCATGTCTAACTGTTCAGGTGGCCAACATGAGAGTTGATTGAATTTCTTGTGGGTAGCGCAGCTTGAAAAGACTAGCTTGGTGCTTTTTCATTTTTCTGGTTTACAGTTGATCAAGTCGATGGTAGGTTGATGGTCTGGCTGTTAGAGGGGAGTCCGATCATCATAACTTTCAATAAAAATGGCTAAGTGTGTGAACAATCAAGAGATGCATAGGTGATCATACGAACATACACTCGCATGACTTGAAGACGAGACAACCAAACCATTAAGACGCACATGATCAACAAGACTAACCGATGTTGTAAGCGACAAGCGCAACATTCATGATTGATCCTTCATTGATCAAGATGATGCTTGCGCAGCAGTCAATGTGACTCCGTGTGTGAGTGCGACAGATTCTTGCATAGCGAATACTATTGACCTAGGTTGTCATTGATGTCAATATGGCAATATTCGAGATACTAGATGATGATATGAAGCTAAGGGGAAGTAGAGCAGATCCATGAAGAAATAGGAGCAAGGCCATCAAGAAAGCCAAGCCATTAGTAAGAGTCTATTAACAGAGGAGTTAACAAAGGAGGCATATCAAAGCTATTGCTTATGCTTAAGAGTATTGCAGAATATACGAGCAAGAGAGGCATATCGGAAAAGATAGAAGCCATAAAGGTATGAAGGTACCAGAGAAAGTCATTGAAAGACATTGCAAAGCCAAAGGAAGACAATGGAGCAAAAGGAGCCACATCAGAGGAGCATCGCATGTAATACATGCCCAAGAAGAACCGAGGGGAAGAATTCATCAAAAGATGAGTTAACACATCAAAGGAGTATTGCAGAATATCAAAGCAGAGCATATCGGAGGAGCATAAACAGAGGTATCGGAGGAGCATAAACAGAGCTATCAGAGCTACAAGAGGAGCCATATCGGGAGTAATATATGCCAAAGAAGAACTATTGGAGGAGCATAAAGAAGAGCAGAATACATATATATGTGGAAGAGTATAAAGAGAGGGGGACATAGAGAAACAATGGAGCAGTATATAATAAACAGAGTTAAAGGAGCGAAGCAATATATACTATTGGAGGCGGAGTATATATATATATATATAGATATATATATTATATATAATCAAAAGAAATCATATCGGGGGGTTCTATTATGTGCCACTACCCGAAACCCCCAACTACAATATACATGTGCGAACCCAACGATATATATGTCAAGGTGTGTATAAACATGTGAAGTCCGCTAAGTGTTTCGAAGCATGTTTTTCAGTGTATTTCATATATTCTGGCTCTGAGCCTTGCCACATTAAAATAATGTGATTGCAATGTGTATGTATATATAATATATATATTATATATATATATAGAGAGAGAGAGAGAGAGAGAGAGAGAATTGTGATATGTTGCAGACCCGCTGCAACATTGTAGTATGACCTAATACTATATCACATCTTCCATAGCGCAAGTGCTTAAGGCCTTGCTGCATTGAAAGCGTTGATTGTGATATATGTTGTGGACCCGATGGATTCATCAACAACATTTTATATAATATTGCGCCCAACAAGGGAATTGGCCATTGGCCATCGGCAATGTTATCGACTCGACTTATATAGGACTTCTAGAAGCCGCGATTGCCAATTATGATAACGTTGTGGAGGAGCAGACCCGATGAAGTTATAGATGCGGGCGTAATGTATTTGAAGTCTAGCCTTAAGCATTCGGTCGGGTTTTTCCTGTGTATTCTGATAAATGTGTTGCCCGGAGTTTTTAAGGCCAAAAGCTTAAATTAACGATTCTGATAGTTCAGTGGACCTGAACGATTATGATTGTGATGACAATTGTGACGTGGCATGTGGGGCCTCCTTGTTGGTACAGTCTCTCCATAAATAATAAATTCTAATGTATGAACGTTATTAAAGAAAAAAAAAGGACCTCTCTGATATTTTTTAATAAGCATCATTTTTATTGTAATTCAGCCCCTCTTCCTCTTGAACGTGTCCTGTGAAGCATTGGTTAATTCAAATAGGCAGAGGAAGATAAAGTGACCAAAGGATCGGGAAACTGAAGAAGCAAGAGAGCACAGGAGAAACTACAGCGACCAAGGAGGGAAGCTGAAGGATCAAGTGAGCGTTGAGGAAGCCAAAGAGCCAACAGAAAGAGGAAACCAACGGTCAGAGGCACCATGAATATATAAAAATAGAGACCAAGGAAAATAAAAGGTTGGTTAAAAAGCTGGAAGAAATAGAGGTTGTCATAGGGTCTAGTAGAACAGAAAAGGGCCGAAGGACCAACACGACAGGAGGCATTCGAAGGACGAGCATCTATATTGATTGTGTTACCCTGTGAGAGACTCGGACCTGTGATGAATTAATCAGGCACACAATGCGGCTTGAAGAAAAATTCTGTGATGTAATAAATAAAGCTTTATCAAACATTGTCTGAAAGGAGAAGATGCTAGTAGAGAAGCAGTCATGCTGAAGCATTTAATGTGACAGTTAGAATAGATGCTTGAACAAAAAGTTGTTTCTTATGTAGAGCTTAGTGTAGCTAATAGTAGACTCACTAAAGTTGGGTGGATACATTATTAGAGATCATGAAGGCTATTGCAGACTCTATGTGGACAGTATGAAGAATTGTAAACACTCTTTCATAAGAAGACTGGTTGACATTGATTTGGTAGCCTGGAGACTACAGTGAAGCTGTAAACAGACAAAACTCAGTAAAGAAGAGTTTTGAGAGCATAACATTACTGTCAAACGTGCCTTGACAAGATTGGGTTGGAACCCTTGGGGTTGGTGCCTGAGAAGTGGGAAGGATCGGTGTCCCTTGGATTTGTGCCTCAGAAGTAGGAAGGATTGGTGTCCATGGGATTGGTATGTCAGGAACTGGAAGGATTGGAGTCCTTGGGAGTTGGTCCTCCTAAGTCCAAGATTGTTTCCTTGACAAAGCAGAGTTTGTGCTCTAGAGGTTGAAGCCTCACAAAAGTCCAAGTTGGTGCTTGGCAACTGATTACAACCATTTATATATTGTATCTATTTTATTGCAAAGATTATATTAATAAAAGCATTTATAATTGTTGTTCATCTTGTGTTCTGAATATAAATGTTTTAAATGGTAAAACAATAGTTGAAAAGGAAATACTGATTCACCCTCCCTCTTAGTATTTCTAACAATTGGTATCAGAGCCAGTACCTTCATTCAAAGCCTAACAACTTGAAGGTTGATCTTTAGAACAAAAATGGCGAAGTCAAGGAAGAAAGTCTCCAATCCTCCTAAGGAGGTGTCTCCCTCTACCACTTAAATAGAAGACAATCAATTTGAGGAGGCTCCATGGTTCAATGGGAACTTTAATATATGGGAAGCAAGAATGAGGAATTTCTTGTAGACTCAAGGCATTGAAATATGGAAACCAATGATTGTTGATAGCAGGATGGATGGAGAATCCAAGGAGTACAATGCAAAAGCAATGAAGGCAATCTTGAATGGGTTCTTGATTCTATAAAGAACAATCTAGGAAAATATTCATTAGCAAAGGGTATATGGGAAAAACTTCATGACCTTCACTCAAAAGGAGCATTGACCATGACCATCAGTCAAGAAGATGATGGAAATCAAGAAGGAAATCCAGAACCCATCATAGATGATGAAAATGAGAATGATGACATCAAGGCTAAAGCAGACCTAGAAGATGAAGAGAATGAAAAATATTTTGTATAAGATCTCCTCGCTCAACTTATGGCTGACATGGAAGAGATTAAAAATTTTAAAAAGGAAAATGAGGAACTTAAGAAGATAGCACTAGCTGGTGACCAAGATCAAACAAGGGAGAAAGTTGACCTTGTCAAGCTTCAAGTACAAGAAAGGGATGAAGAGCTTGCCAAGCTTAAGAAGGAATTTCATCAAAGCAAAAGAAAGCATCATGAAGAAGTCATATCCATGAAAAATCAATTGGATAAAGAAAAGAAACAGGAAGATACCTTGTCAAGTCAACTTGAACAAACTTGAAGAAGGGATTGGTCAGTACAAGGTAGAGGTCTCCTCTCTCAAATCTCAACTACAAGAAGCAAGGAAACAAGCAAAAGGAGCTGAGAAGACAATGGAAGCATTGGAAATCATAGAAGGACAAGTTGATGAAGCAGGAAAGAAAAGAAACACCATGATATGTCAACTAAAAGCAAAGGATGAAGAAATATTCAAATTAAAATCTAACATCAAACTTCTCAAGGCCGAAACACGTAAAGCTACAAGGATCAAGGAAGAAATGGAGAGCAGACTACCAAAGGAAAATGAAGAAATATTCAAAATGAAGTCATATATCACCTCCCTTAAAATAGAAGCAGATGAAGCTACTCATATCAAGGAAGAAACTGAGAAACAACTTTCTAAGAAGAATAATGAGTGTGAAATATTGGAAGAAGAGATTTTCTTTCTTAGAAAAAAGGTTGAAGGGATGATAAAATTAAAGAGCTCTCAAGCCTTGGATGACATGCTCAGCTATCAAAGATGTCCATTTGATAAATCAAGTCTCGGGTATGCAGGTGAATCCTCAAACAAGAATAATAATGCTTCAAATGAAAGGGATGAGAAGAAGCAAAAAAGAAATGGTGATGCTCCCAGTTCTAGCAAAGGGAAGGAGAAAAATCAAGGCAACAATGGAAGAAATCCTACTCTAAGAAGAAATGTAGATGATGTCAAAGATGCGAGAATCAATGGTTATCATCAAAGGATCTCAATGTAGAAAGGCTTCAGAAGTACATAAAGGAAATCTCCATCTCCCAGGTACCAAAGTTTATTTTTTGGTTATTGTTATTCTTGTACAAACTTTGGTCACATGGAAAAAGATTGTAAAGCATATCATAAAGATAGATGTTATGGTCCACAACAATCTCATAAAGATAGATATTATGGTCCCCAACAATCTCCAAGGAACAATTTTGCAGGAAGAAATCATGAATTCTTATTCATGAAAATTGTAGAATGCTTCAAGTGTCATAACATTGGTCATATGGCACGTGATTGTAACTTAACCTGGGATCTTACACAAGCTAGAACCATGAAAAAGAAGAAAGTTACACAAGTATGGAGAAGGAAAAAAATACAATGTGAAAATCTCTTGAACTCTCCAGCCAACAACACATGTTGTTGACTTGATCTTCGACAATCTGAGCATTTGATGGGAAGACTCTTCCAAAAGAGATGATGCATATAGTTAAGGGGAGCCTGTGATTCTTGATCATTATTGCAGAAGCTATTAGTGAAAGGGTCCTTATAAAATCCTTGTTGAGCTATATTAACAATCATTCATCGATAAAGATCATTTCTCAGGAGCACTCCATTGAAGAACTTGATCTCTTAACTATTCTTTGGACTGGCGTTGAAGATGTTTAGTAGAACTTGGAACAATAGAGAATGTCATCTAATACTAAAGAAATAGGGAAAACAACTATGGTGTTGTTATCACAGAAGTTATGTCTTGACTCAGGGATTTAATGTGAGAACAGGTAAATTATGGACACAAATAGAGGCAACCTTCAAACAAACAGATACATCTGGAATGGAGTTTGAAGTAAGAGCAGCTGGCAACATATAACAAAACTGAAGCATTGCAAGAAGATGCCAATCAGCAAAATGAATTTAAAAGACAGTCACATATTGGATATCTAAATTTGTTAGCAGAAATAACTTGCAGAGATATGTACAAGAACACAAGGAAAGGATGGCTAATAGAAAGGAGAATGTTGTGCAGTCAAATATAACTTAAGCTGATATTGGTCACTTAGAAAATATAGCAACAGTGAGCCACAACCCTTGACCATTTCATCCAAATGCAATGATGTTGAATACTGGATGGCAGTGACTTAAGGAGAAGCACAGAGACACAAAGGAACTTGGACCTGAAGAAAGATAGCAAGAAAGACAATTTCAGTGGAATTTTCTCTTGATTCAGACTATGAAGGCATCTCAATTCTGACTGTGGAGACAACAGAATATGGATTGAAGCATAAAAACATGGACTTGGAAACTTGGTGTGTGGCTATTTGCAATCTGGTTGAAAGAATCGAGGTAGAGCATCTTTAAGCATTGTAGAAGCCATAATAAATTAGTTCTGAGACATGAACAGGGGATAATGTGCTAATTGATGATAAATCTTCAATCCTTCTATCTTGAGTAAAAAGAGGAGCACTATGACAGGGGGAGTAACAGACCCATGAAGATCTACCATTCATAAAGAACATAAGCAGTTTGATAGGGGGAGTCCCAAAGCACTCCTTTTCCATTGATGTCAAAGGGGGGGAGAAAAAGAATATTTCCATCAATAACAAAGGGGGCGATTGTTAACCTAGGTTGTCATTGATGTCAATATGGAAAAATTTTAGATACTAGATGATGATATGAAGCTAAGCGGAAGCAGAGCAGATCCATGAAGAAACAAGAGCAAGGCCATCAGGAAAGCCAAGCCATGAGTAAGAGTCTGTTAACAGAGGAGTTAACAAATGAGGCATATCAAAGCTATCGCTTATGCTTAAGAGTATTACAGAATATCAAATCAAGAGAGGCATATCGGAAAAGACAGAAGCCATCAAGGTATGAAGGCATTAGAGAAGGTCATTGAAAGACATTGCAAAGCCAAAGGAAGACATTAGAGCAAGAAGAGACAAATTAGAGGAGCATCGCATGTAATACATGCCCAAGAAGAACCGAGAGGAAGAATTCATCAAAAGAGGAGTTAACACATCATAGGAGTATTGCAGAATATCAAAGCAGAGCATATCAGAGGAGCATAAATAGAGCTATCAGAGGAGCATAAACAAAGCTATTGGAGCTATAGGAGGACCCATATTGGGAGTAATATATGCCAAAGAAGAACTATCAGAGGAGCATACAGAAGAGCGGAATACATATATATGTGGAAGAGTACAAAGAATGGGGGACATAGAGAAATAGTGGAGCAGTATATAATAAACAGAGTTAAAGGAGCAGAGCAATATATACTATCGGAGGCAGGGTGTATATATATATATATCAAAGAAATCATATCGGGGGGTTCTATTATGTGCCACTACCTGAAACCCCCAACTGCGATATACATGTGTGGACCCGACGATATATATGTTCGGGTGTATAAACAGGTGAAGTCCGCTAAGTGTTTCGAAGCATGTTTTCAGTGTATTTCATATATTCTAGCTTTAAGCCCTACCACATTAAAATATGCGAATGCAATCTATATATATATAATATATATATATAATATATATATAAATATATATATATTATAATTTCGATATGTTGCAGACTAGCTGCAACATTGCAATATGTCCTAATACTATATCGTGTCCGCCATATCGCAAGTGCTTAAGGCCTTGTTGCATTGAAAGCGCCGATTTCGATATATTTTGTGGACCTGATGGATTCATCAACAACAATTTATATAATATCACGTCCAGTAGGGGAATCGGCCATCAGCCATCAGCAATGTTATGGGCTCGACTTAAATAGGACTTCCAGAAGCCATGATTATCAATTGTGATAACGTTGTGGAGGAGCGGACCCAATGAAGTTATAGATGCAGGCATAATGTAATTGAAGTCCAGCCTTAAGTGTTTAGTTAGGTTTTTCCTGTGTATTTTGATAAATGTGTTGCCTAGGGTTTTTAAGGCCAAAAGCTTAAATTAACGGTTCTGATAGTTCATTGGGCTTGAACCACTGTGATTTCGATTGCGATTGTGACATGGCATGTGGGGCCTCCCTATTAGTATAGTTTCTCCGTAAATAATGACATCTAATGTATGAAAATTATTAAAGAAAAAAAGGGACCTCTCTGATATTTTTTAATAGGCATCATTTCTATTGTAATTCGGCCCCTCTTCCTCTTGAACATGTCCTATGAAGCATTGGTTAATTTGAATAGGCAGAAGAAGCTAAAGTGACAAAAGGATCGGGAAACTGAAGAAGCAAGCGAGTGTAGAGGAAACTACAGCGACTGAGGAGGGAAGCCGAAGGATCAAGCGAGCGTTGAGGAAGCCGAAGAGCTGGCAGAAAGAGGAAACCGACGGTCAGAGGCATCAAGAATATATAAAAATAGAGAACAAAGAAAGTAAAAGGTTGGTTAAAAAGATGGAAGAAAGAGAGGTAGTCGTAAGGTCCAGCAGAATAGAAAAGGGCTGAAGGACCAACAGGACAGGAGGCATTCGAAGGACAAGCATCTCTGTTG
Organism: Pinus taeda; assembly: GCA_000404065.3. Classification (NCBI taxonomy): domain Eukaryota; kingdom Viridiplantae; phylum Streptophyta; class Pinopsida; order Pinales; family Pinaceae; genus Pinus; species Pinus taeda. The sequence goes on from APFE031291498.1 coordinate 67,461, forward strand.
ATCGTGTTACCCTGTGAGAGACTCGGACCTATGATGAATTAATCAGGTACACAATGCATTCTGAAGAAGAATTCTGTGATGTAATAAATAAAGGTTTATCTAACATTGTTTGAAAGGAGAAGTAGCCAGTAGAGAAGCAGTCATACTAAAGAATTTACTGTGACAGTTAGAATAGATGCTCGAACAGAAAGTTAGTTCTTATGCAGAGCTTAGTGCAGCTAATAGTACACTCACTAAAGCTATGTGGAGACATTATTAGAGATCATGAAGGCTATTGCAGACTATATGTGGACAATATGAAGAGTTGTAAAGAATCCTTCATAAGAAGACTGGTTGCCATTGATGTTGAATCATGGAGACTATAGTGAAGCTGTAAACAGATAGAAATCAGTAAAGAAGAGTTCTGAGAGCAGAACATTACTATCAAACATGGCTTGACAAGATTGGGTCAGAACCCTTGGGGTTGGTGCCTGAGAAGTAGGAAGGATTGGTTTCCTTGGGATTGGTACCTCAGAAGTAGGAAGGATTGGTTTCCTTGGGATTGGTGCCTCAGGAAATGGAAGGATTGGAGTCCTTGGGAGTTGGTGCTCCTAAGTCCAAGATTGTTGCCTTGGCAAAACAAAGTTGGTGCTCTCGAGGTTGGAGCCTCACAAAAGTCCAAGTTGGTGCTTGGCAACTGATTGCAACCATTTATATATTTTATCTATTTTATTGCAAAGATTATATTAATAAAAGAATTTATACTTGTTGTTCATCTTGTGTTCTCAATATAAATGTCTTAACTGGAAAAACAATATTTGAAGAGGAAATATTAATTCACTCCCCCGTTAGTATTTCCAACAAATACAACAAGCACATACGAAGCAAAGACATTAAGCATAACCAGAACACAGTCGCAAGAATGACTCAGACATAAGCATGCAGAGACTTGAATGCAATGAATCAAGCAAGGCCAATGTAAAGACTCACATGAGCTCATGGAGTGAACCCTTGTGTGTGCAATCATCAAATGAAACTCTTCAAGGGAGACACCGAAATTGGTGCAGGCCAAAATTTTGGAGGGTGGTTGTAGCCACTACAATAGGTTAGTAAATGAATGGTTATTGAATGAATGACCTAATAAATGTTTTTGCAGATATTATGAGAGGGCATTAGTCCTTCTTGTTGATTTTCAGATAATTATGAGACCCTATATTTATATGTGTATTGATGACCTGTACATTACATGTTCATGATGTGTTTAATGAAATGTATGTCATTGTTTGGATGGGTCAAGTTAATTCCTTGTTGAATTTTTTCATTAGAGGCCTTGTATCTTTGTTATTTATCATTTATGAGAGTTTCATCAAGTTCTGGGCAGAGGTTTGGATCCTAGCCCTAAAAAGTGCCTCAGATCTTAGGGTTACTAGCATAGAACTGAGTAAATTAGTCTACATTCGCTTGGATGCAGACTTATGGGAGTGACTAGAGGGTTACATTTGCTACCATTCCTTGTTATGTGAGTGACTAGGAGTCTAGGTTAGTGAAAATGCAAGTTAATTCATGGGTTGGGTTATTGGAGTGGTTGGTTAGCTCCTAGGGGTCCTTTAGCTCTTGAGGAAGGTCAGTTTGGTTTCAGTTCATCAATTCCACTTCCTTAACTATACTTAGGAGGTTGAGTCACATCATGGTAATTCGTCATCACATATTTACCCCGATGGACCGGTAATCTTGGATAAGTGTGGGAGGAGGGTGTTACAAATTGGTATCAGAGTTCCCAAGTCCAACACTTGGATTGGATGGGCTGAATGTGTTTGTCATGAATTCATGTAGGTCATATATGTGCTTATTATGTATGCATGGTGATGGTCCTTGTTACAATTGTCTTGTCATGTAGAAGTTTATGATGCTATTGTTGGGATGTGTTTGTCATGAATACATGTCTTTGATATATGTGTTCGTTATACATGTCAGTTTATATATGGTTATTATGCATGCATTTATATGGTTAGGATTTTCATGCATGAGGTAATTGTATGTAGTTGGTTTTTTCATGTATGATGTTGGCATATTGATATGATTATGTATATATACATGTATCGTGACAATCTGGATTGATATTGCAGATGAGATAGCTTCTCCTGAACTTCACTAAGCTACGTTTGATTATTTTTATGTTCATTTTATTAGAAATAGTATGTTTGGAGGAAGAAGATCAAGATTAATAGAGAAATGGTGGACTACAGTTCACGTGACTCTCCCTACAAATCAGATGAGAAACATGGTGATGAGTACTCCCCTCACATAGCCGATACATTGAGAATTTTGAAAGTGGAAATAAGAAGTTGCAATGTGGATAATAACATGATAATTCATTCATAAAAAAGCTTGCTAGGGAAAAGGAGAAACAAATAGAGGTTAATGCAGTCATTCTTCAGAGTATCAAATGATGCATATGGAAACAGGTCTAGAGCAGGACACAGGTTGGATAGAGAGGATACAATTAGAGATGGAAGATTTCTAAATGCCCCTGACTCGACAGGTAGTGGTCATGGTTCTATCCTAATTGGTTCAGAGAGACAGTATGGTCATCACCATTACCATTCGTATAGGAGGGGTGAGAAGAAGTATTTTCTAGAAGATTTCAAGAAAACAAAACCACCTACATTTGATGGAGAAATAAAGAACTGACAAGATGCATAATCTTGGTTGCTTGGGATGAATAAGTACTTTAGATTGCATGATTATTCAGAAAACATGAAAGCCATAATAGATACCTTCAGCCTTAAAGGTAAAGAAAACATTTTGTGGGAAGATGTGAAGAATGTCAGAGGCATTTGAGAATAGGAATTGACTTGTATGGAGTTTGAAAGACTATTCTGGAAGAATTATCTATCTGTGATATACTATGATGATAGGGAAAATGAATTCTATGAGTTGAATATGCGATCTATGACCAATGAGGAATATACTAACATATTTTTGGATTTGTTGAGGCATGTGCCTTATCTTAAGGAGAAGAAAGCTAAGATTCAAATATTCATCAGTGGGTTTCTGATAGTGTTCAAAGATAGGATTGAGTTTGATGAGATTAGATCGCTTGAGGAGGCCATTAGAAAGTGGAAGCATTACTATGAGCAATCGAAGTGCAGGTATGAATCTAAAAAGGATTGGAAATCTAATGACAAGACCAAAGGAAAATGGGATAAGAAGAAAGGAAGACAATAGGACATAGGTAACAAAGAGTGTTATCACCAAATAATTGATCATCTAGCCTAATTTACTAGATGGATCAAAGTAAACCATGTAAAGCTAATTTTTCCATAGTAAAATTTCTTTCACTATGAGAAATTACCTAATAAACCACCTTTATTAAGTAATTTGTAGTTAAACCCATGAAGAATAATTAAACAAATCACTATTTATTTGATTTTCTTCTAGGAATAATTAATTAAACCATTATTTTATTATTATTCCTTGTTAAATTTGACCCAATCATGAAAAACAAACAGATAAATCATTATTTATCTTATTTTTCTCTAAGAATAACTAATTAATCATTAATTAATTACTATTCTTTATTAAGTTTGACTAAATCCCTTAGGAATAATTAAATAAATCATTATTTGTTTGTTATTCCTTAACTAATTCCTTGAGATAATACATAAATCATTTATTTATTTATTATTTCTAAATAAAAGTTTAAATATTTTTTCCCTCCTAAACAAATATAATAAAATATTCCAAGTGGTAATTCCAATAATGGGATCAACAATATTTTATTATTGCTCATTATTCGAGGATGACTCAATATTTTGTTATAAATAAGAGGGTTCTCCATTCATTATTCACTTTTCATTATTTTCATTACCGCACACCATATTTTTGCTAGGTTTATGCATTATAGAGGAGAGAGACTCTACAAAAGCTAAAATCGTTTGAGGATTGCCAAGAACCCTTCTGATAGAGGGGGACTAGTAACATATATTTGTTCCCTTCACAGCTGTTATAATAAAATAATTTTTTACAAATCTGGTTTCCATTGGATGTTTTAGGGTTATTACCCTTTATTTCACTGTTTAACTATGATTGCAACATAGATCAGAATTTTGGAAAGTTTTGTTTCTATCAATACCTGCAGATCTACGATGTTTAACAGTCACTTCTATTGTTGATATTGTTTGTCATCCATGATATTAAGTGGATTCTTTTCATACATCATTGAGAATAAAACACTACGACAAAGAGAATGCAACACCACACAAGAAGTTCAATGCATCTTATAGAGAACATGGATTTCAATCTAAGTAGAACAAGGGTGATGGTAGGAACCCCTTACAGTGTTTGACTTGTGGTAAGGATCATTGCAGGAGAGATTGTACATAGCATGAGGGTGCAAGACCACATATTTACAGTGCTCAGGAGGAAAAAATGGTTGGGAATGTTGCACAAAGTATTCCTCAGATTTATGCAGTGTTGGATAATAGGTAGGAAGATCACTAAACATCTATTATCGAGATGGATGGTAATATTTGTGATAAAGTTGTTTCTATTTTTATTGACCCTATATACAATTATTGTTATGTTAATCTTGACCTGGTAAATAAGTGTGGTTTGAATAAATAAGTGCATGCAAAGTCTTGGTTAGTGCAATTGGCTACAACTACTAAGAAAAGTGTTCATTATTGGGTAAGATCTTGTGCATTTGAGTTGATTGGTATGCCTACATTACCACATTTGAATGTGCTTCCATTGGTATCCTACAATATGTTGTTAGGTATGGATTGGTTGTAGCTTCACAGGACTAAGGTGGATTGTTATGAAAAGGCTATTGAATTATTGGATGATAATGGAGAACATAGAGTCTTGCAGGGTAAGAAGAAGGAAACATCAGTTAGGATGGCTACAACTTTCCAGGAAAAGTGTAGTCGCGGGAAAGGGTGTGTATTATTTGCAGTGCATTTTTCCAGTGGAGAAGGTCAGGATGTTGAGGATGCAAAGGGATTCAAGAGGTATCCAGTTTTACAACAATATTTAGATGTGTTCCCAACAGATATTTCAAGGTTACCACTTCATAGGGAAGTGGAATTTTCTATTGAGTTTGTACCAGGAGTAGCACCATCATCAAAGGCACCTTACAGGATGAGCACTCCATAGTTAGTGGAACTGAAGTTACAGTTGAAGGAAATGCTTGACAAAGGATACATTAGGACAAGTGTGTCACCATGGGGTGCACCAATGTTATTTGTGAAGAAGGATCTACGCTAAGATTGTGTATTGATTACAACAAACTAAATAAGGTAACCATCAAGAACATGTATCCATTTTCGAGGATTGGTGACTTCTTTGATCAGTTGAAGGGAGAAAAAATGTTCTCAACTATTGATTTGAGATAAAGATACCATCAGGTACACATCAAAGAAGAGGACATCTACAAGACTACTTTCTAGACTAGGTATGGGAATTATGAGTTTGTTGTAGTTCCTTTTGGTCTAACTAATGCTACAACTACTTTTATGTGCTTGATGAATAGTGTGTTGCATCCTTATTTGGAAAAATTGTGAGTATATTCCTTGATGATATACTAATATATTCTAAGAATGAGGAAGAGCAAGGTGAGCACTTAGAAACAATGTTAAGATTTATAAGAGAGCATCAATTGTATGCCAAACTTAGTAAATGTAGTTTCTTTTAGACAAAGGTGGTATTTGGGAGATGTTGTCTCTATGGAAGGCATAACAGTGGATCTGGAAAAGGTAAGACCTATCATGGAATGGGAAACTCCTAAGAATGTGGAAGAGGTTCAATCATTTGTGGGAATGGCTAGTTATCACAGGAGGTTCATCAATAAATTCTTGCAGATTACCTATCCTATTACATCATTGTAGAGGAAAGGGAAGAAATTTCAATGGACAGAGGAAAGTGAAACATGTTTTGAATGGTTGAAGCAATTGTTGACAAATGCTCCAGTTTTAAATATTGCAAATCTCGATAAATAATTTTTGGTGTGCACAAATGATTGCAAGAGAGGACGATGGGATTTTGATGCAGGAAGGACATGTAGTATACTAGGAATCAAGGAAAATGAATGAGCATGAGCATAAATATGTGACATGTGATCTTGAGTTGGCAATGATCATCCATGCACTAAAGATCTCGAGACACTATCCTATGGGAAGGAGGTTCATTCTGATGAGTGATCAAAGTGGGATGAGCTACATGTTTGATCAACCAAATATTAATGCCAGGAATGCTAGACGGTTGGCCATGATCAGTGAGTTTGACCTCGAAATCAAATACATCAAGGGTAAGGAGAATAGGGTTGTAGATGCTCTTAGCAGAAGGGTACATATAAATCATAAAGAAACTCTGAGTTCATATGGGACATATTTATAGGATCATGTCTTGACGGAAGGACAACAAGATAACAGGTGCTAGTATGTTAGGCACATGTTACAACAACATGGTACATGTGAACAGGATAAGGATTATCATCTGATAGCAAATGGTTTGGTGAGTTTTAGGGGCAAGATCTACGTGTTGGAAAAAAGTGAACTCGAGAAGCTTATATTGTGGGAATTTCATACTAAGCCATATTCAGGTCACCCAGGATACCAAAACACATTAAAAACTATGGAGAAGTTCTATTACTAGTCAAATTTGAAGAAATAGGTGGCAGAGTTTGTCACAAGATGTTTTGATTTTCAACACGTAAAAGTAGAGTGTAAGCATCTAGGTAATTCTAATTCCATAGTGGAAATGGGAGGTCATTTCCATGGACTTCATTACAAGTTTTCAGAAGAAATATAGACATCATGATTCTATTATGGTTGTGGTTGATAGGTTGACAAATGTAGTGCACTTCAGTCTAGTAAAAGTCCACGAATTCAGCTACTGAAGTAGCATAGGTCTTCCTCAGAGATATAATGAGGTTGCATGGTGTTCCAAAGAAGATTGTGTTAGACATGGATGCTAAGTTCACTCTAGGTTTTGGAAGGATTTATTTGCAGGTTTGGGTACAAAGTTGGCCTCTAGTACAACTTATCATCTGTAGACAAATGGACAGACAGAGAGGATCAAGAGGATTTTAGTGGACATGTTGAGGATGTATGTCATGCGTCAACATTGAAAGTGGGAAGAGCATCTTCCACTGTGTTATCACTCAGAAGTCTTCCCTAGAAGTTATAAAAAGAAGGAATAATCTGAGGTAACCACAAACCTAATATTTTAGACCCAGTTTCTAGCCAACCTAAGTCCAGAGAGGGCTCTCCCTTTATAATTTAACTTTGTTTTGGGTGAGATTTTAGGCTAGTTCTTAGTGATGATGAGGTTTTGAATTTAGTTGGGTGGTGGAATTATGGAGACAAATGGATAGAACAAGGCCTTCAATCCATTGGGCTATGGATTCAATCAAAAGATGGCTCAACTGGATCAGATCAAGCACTATAGGAAGAGTTCACAGGGCAGGCTAGCAAAGCAACAAGCAAATCTATAGGTTCAAATGGATGAGGTAGTCCTAACCGGGGTGAAAGGGAAATTAAGAGTCCTTAGACCGAGATCAATATGAAAAGAAAGAGGAGATCAGTAGCATAGGGAAACTAAGAATCCTTTACTATGGACCTAGGGGGGAAACTACAGAAGTAAGGGAGCAATTAAGAATTCCTAGACTAATATAGTTTAGCAGAAAACATTGAAAAAGTAAACAGTTAAGACAGAGAGCATTAAAGCTAGTTCTGAAATATCATTCCTAGTTTACCATTCATATTTCGAGACACATATGATTATTTATAAACATGAAGAGAAACAATAATAAACATGAGAGAAAATACTTATTTGACTTTCGCTTTACACAAGAATCATGTGAAATGTTTGAGCTTTACTTCATAATCCAGCAAGCCAAATCCAGTCTTGATACAATAGCACTTTAACTTGAGAGGAAAATGTCTATATAAATGTCTTTGAATCCACCCTAACTACTTCAAAATGTGAAGTAATTATACAAAAAATATTACAAATATCTCATAACAGCTTGAGAATTAATCTAGGAAATCAAAAATATCTTCAATCATGAAGATAGGGACAGATGGAAAACTGCATCATGTTGTCCCTTTTATTCTGATTGTGCTAGCTGTTTGTAGTTTGAATTTGGCTCTTTAAGTTGACTGATATTTGTGTGCTAGAATCACTTTTTGTCTTCAATTTAATGATACTCTTTACATGCTACTCTTTGACCCTATTCACCTGTTACACCTGGCTGCCATGTAGATTTACTGTGGTAATTTATAGTAAATCTGTCATTTTTACCCACCATTCATCTTCAGGTACTTTTTCCTTGATCATCTTTCTGTATATCTCGTCTGCTTCAGTGTATTTGGCAAAATTTGGCTTATTGAGAAACATATGCTTTACCTCATGCTCTAGGAAGAACAGATTTTCTAGATTATCATACAATACCTTTCATGTGGGCAATGCTTTAACTCCTGAAGTGCTTGCTTGGTCTTTGACCAACGTTTTTAATCTATCAACGTAGTCCTATTGGGTCAGAAGATTGTCATGGATGACCATAGGACTGGGAAGGCCTTTTTCCCTCAAAATTTCAAACATTGTCATGATTTTTTCAATATCAGCTTGCATGCCTCAACATTGTTTCTCTAAATTGAGCATAAGGTTCCTTTTAGTAAGAACATTTTTTATTTCTATGATGGTTTCAATGTTGTCCTTTATACCAAGTTCATCTAATTGATACATGTTCTTGTTTTTCAAGAAATTAATGAGGTGGTTGGCTTCCTCAGGTTGGTCTCCCAGGTCTTCTTTTATCTTTTGAATTGCTTCGGTGGCCACTTTCACCAATTCAGCTTGCTAAAAAATTACTTGAATTGATGGCCAAACATCATTGACAGAGTCAATGATGTTGGCCCATAGCATCACCTTTATTTGTCCTAGTGACATTTGCAATGTTAAGTCTTTTTCAAGGAATTTTATCCTCTCACCTGTTAGCACTCAGAATGAACCTCAACGCTGAGAAGAGGCAATTCCGACGTAACCACGGACCAAGCTTTTGATTTGGCATCTAGCACTACCAAACTAGAGAGGTATATCTTTCCAAACAAAACGTGGCTGTGATAACTGAACCTTAGGCTAGCTATGAAGAATAAGGATTTGGTTGAAAATTGTGGGTTGAAAACAGCAAGAGAAGGGACTATTGGGCTATGGATTTGGGCCTAGTTTATGCCGGCAAACTTGGGGCAAAGTAAGCGCAATGTAAAAACAAATTAAAGATATAATGAGAGAAGAAAAGAGGGAAAAGACCATTCCCCTGTATGGATCAATTAGGGGATGGATCTATAGTGGCAAATTTAGAAGAAAAAGAAGCACATGGTTACTCAACAGAGCATCTAACAGAGGATGGATTTTGAAAAGATAACCACTACATCAAACAACATAATCATTGTGAAAGGAGCATTGTGCATGGATGGATTCCTAACACTTCCCTTAGAGAATGTTGTAACCAAATTAGCAGAAAAAACAAATCATGGAAATGAATTTACAAGAAAAACATGCTGCACATTAAACATCGTGATGAATCCCAAATTTAAAGAGCAGAAAAAACTTCATTAAAATAATATTCAAGGAAAACTTTACACAGTCCAATGGCAGCCTCATTCTGCTGCAAAAATCCAACCATTACACTCTAAAATTCATCAAATATATACAATTATCTCATCCCTGTACTAAGGGAGTTGAGCTCAACCATCTCTCTGAAGATTGAATCAGTTACATTAAATTTGACCACATTTTTGAAAATAGGGCTCAAAGTTGAACTCGTATCTCTTGAACCATAACACCTATTACAAAATTGAAAGAGTTTTTTTGTAGATAAGGTCATGTTTGAGAAAAACCTCTCTAAAATTTTTGAAATTCATTTCCAGTTACTCGGAATTTGTGCCACAAAATAATTTCTAAACAGGAAATCACTAAATATTTAAATCTGTAAAAATAGGTTGTAAAGATCTAGTCAAATATTCCATTTCATGACACCTGTGAATAAAATGAAAGAGGTTTTGGTTGTATGCCTTGTGGTTGACAGAAAAGTCCTTGGGCTCTTCAAAATTACTTTCCATCTGTTGTAAAATGGTGCTACACTGCAAGGACTAAAAATTTAAAACAAATGTAAAATTTGCTTTGTTTTAATGTAGGCTTCAAATATCACTGCATATCTCCCACATAGTAACACCTGTGCATAAACTGAAGGAGGTTTTTGTTACTTGGTATGTGATTGACAAAAACCTCTTTCACTTTTGTAAAATTCATGTAAATTACTCCAGAAACGGATTTTGTAGTAAACTTGTCCCTGTGTGCAACAAATGACCTCAAAACATGCATAACCAAGAATCAATCATTCATTTCGATCATATCTTCTTATCCAGGAACTGGTTTTGGGCATGAAATATACTATTGGAAAGCTATTTCTAGGTTTCTTTTGATGAACATACTTAAGATATGATTTTCACTTAAACTCACGTGCAAAACATCTCTGAAAACCACACATAGTAAGAGCCCATTTTGACCCTGGTGACGAGCTGCGAAGACTGGAACTAACATCACCCATCCTTAGGTTTTTCTGTGCTCCTTCTTTTTGTTGTATTTTTTCAAGCTTACAATCAGTTTATATGCTTGACACTTTTTCTTTAAGCCTTTTAATCTCTATAGCCTAGATGGTCATTTCCTCCATGGCTTTCACTAATTCTGTTGTCTTTCCAGTTGATGTACCTGCACTTATGGACTCCGCTGTGATTGACATGGTTGTAACAGGTAGAGATATTGGTGCTAAGGAAGTTGCCAATGTTGAGGGAACTATAGTAGAGACTGTGGGAATAGCAGTCTGTGGAGTGGTGGCCAACTCATTCTGTTTAGACTGAATCAAATTGTCCAACTCTTTCTCTATTTCCTTCAGTTGATCATTTAAGCTTAAGGATCAAGTCCATAAGCTCCTCTTGTTCCTTCTGAGTTTCTATCACTTCTATTGTTTATGGATGATGTAGATGTGGAATTTTGAGATATATTTTCAAGGCAGCTATGTCATCATTCTTCTTTTTAATTAGCCTTTCTCGAGCCTTTACATCTTTGGGATCATGTCCCAACTCTATGATTAAGTCCTCCAAGGACATGATCCCGGTATCCTTGGCCTGTGAGGAGGCCTTCTCTAGTTGGAATTGTGCTGATATATTATTCAGCGAGTTTTGTAACTGGTGCGCTGCAATGGCCTTGTTAGTCAATGTGGAATACACTATCTCTCCTATTTGTTGATGTAATTCTATCTAGTGAATAGGATGTTTATCATTTTCCAGCACTTCAAAATCTATCTTCAGGTAGTCAGCTATTGACTCGGGCTGCTGAGTGGTGGGCTTCAGGAAGGTCAGCTGCATTTCACCTTATTTCACGTCAAAGGCTGACATAAGTCTTGTTTGATTGGTGGGAGCCATTTTTAGGTACTGTGCATAGCTTTGAGCCTTTAGCCTTTCATTTCTGGCCTTTATTTCTTTGTATTTTTCTCTAATGTCTTGGTCTTGGCCAACTATAGCTCTAAATGAGGATGCTTCCACACTTTGTTGTCTTTCAACACTAGAGTGGGTGTTGTGGAAGGTTCTTGTGTTCCTCCAAAGGGAGTAGCTAGCCTACTCTCTGCTCTTTCTGTGCCTGTGGTTCCAACTGTTTCTTTTGTGAATTCATGCTTTGAGAAAGGATTTAACCTTTTCCTCTTGACATAAGTCTGTGAAATTGGTCTTCCAGAAGGAGTGGCCTCCTCCCTGTCTCTTTTGGGGTTCTTCTCCTCATTTAGAGGAGTCTGCACGATAGGGGGAGTACTCATAGTGTGCTCTAGTTGTCTTGTTTGAGTTAGTTCCTCTTATAAATCTAGTTGTTCTGACTCTTCTTGCACCTGAGGTCCTTCTTCTACTTGTTGCTCACTGTGTTCCTGTGTTTCCCTTTGGGCTTGGGATTCTCCTGGTACCTATACGAAAGAATCTTCGTTAAGTCTCCTCTCTAGATCAAATAATGTATTTTCAGCAACAACTTTTGTGCTATCTCTATTTACTAGAGTGTTTTCCATCCATTCCAATTGATTTTCATATTGTTCTATCTCAAGAATCCTGTTATGGATGTAGGGAGACAAATTGTTTTTTTTTCTGTCTTCTATTGTAGATGAAATCAAAGGGGTCATATCTCCATATGAAGCTTTGTTTTAGTTTGAGCCTTTGAAGGATTTCTTCTGCTTCTCTTCCAACTTCTCTACTATTGCATACAAAGGGGCCTAGCTGGTCTTTTATTCTGAGTTGAGCTTTCTTCTTGGCCTTTACAAAATGTACCTCATCTGAGTTGATTATCTGCCTGTAGTACTCCAGAGAAAATAACCTCATTGTGAGGTATCTTGGTAACTTATATGGTGCTAACTCACAACCATAGATTCTGATTTCAGTGTGATTTTGGTACAAGTACCAATCTCCCACTTTGTGTTGTTTAGACACCTATAGGACCCTCCTGATGTCTGAATTGATCCTTGGAGGACTTCCTAGCAGCAGAGTCGCTACAGGATGCACAAAAAGGTATGTGAAGTCTGTGTATATATATGGAGATTCATATTGGTGGATCAAAGAGGTCTAGAAGACTATTGATCTAGGGTTGCCTCTAGTATCAAGATTTTGAAGAGTGAATGGGAATTTATCCGCTTGATAATATAGAAAAAGGTGGTACAAAACTGAGGAGTACTTAAATACTCTTTCATTGCTCATTCTTAAGAATTGGTCATGCATTTTATCTGCTATGAATTTAGCATAATCAAACATGATGGCAAGGGGCTATCCAGGAGTGAAAATAGACATGAAGGCTCGAATGATCTCATCAACATACTCACTGGTTGTATAGCATAAGACGCTAGAGATCATTAACACAATGTCTTGGCCAAGTTTAGAAGATATGGTCCACATGTACGGGGAGGATCCTTTGGAATATGTTTCTCTTCCACAATAAAGGTCTGGAATATTTCAGCAAGTCTGGCAAGGATAATCCTGGGGAATTTGTCTAGCAAGTCTCCAATAGGAATGGGGGTCAAATTTTGTCCTATTTGCAACTACAACATTTCATTGATGGATTCAACACTGATGGGGAAAATTACAGTATGGTCAGGGGACATCACTGCTCTTAAGCTGGGACTGTAGTTTGCATGGCAATAGTGAACAATTTCAGGAAAGATATGGACTCGAGGGAATTGGTATTTGGACAAATTAGACTCCCAAAGACCTATTTTGTCTGCGCGGTTTGAGTACTGGTCTCTGTACCTACAGTATAATTTCAGTGGGGATTCATGGAAAGAGGTGTCTTTGATTTGGAAATCTTTGTCCACCAAAGGGAGATGGTATAAATCCAAGTGGGGAGTGTTAGTTGGTCGAACATCCATTGCAATTAGGGTGGCCATTCTTAGTGCTTCTGGATTTAAGAATGGGGAAAAGGGTTTTCAGTCAAATTGGAGGAAAATTGGTTCAATTCAGAGCAGTTTGGGGTCACTGGGCAATTCTTTCACTTAATTACTTAATAATTCAAGCAATTGAATAACAGGTTTTAGGAATGATACAGGGTTTCTTAGTGATTTTGGGTAAATACCTAGAATTTTAGCCTTCAACAGGCGATGGGTGACTGTGCACAGTTGCAAGAGGCGTATGTGACTGAAGGGTAGACTGGAAGTTCAACAGCTTTTGTAGGTTGGCGGTTGGATGTGGGTTGGAAGTTGTATGCAGTCTATAGCTTGCATGGAGATCTGAGCATCTTTTTCATGATAACACCAACATAATGAGTTTTTTAGATTTATCTGCAAAGTCAACTGATTTGGCGGGCACATGGGGAAAAAGGTACCTTTGGCTTTTAGCGGGAGATGTAACCTTTTGTCGTTTAGCAGGAGGCAGTAAGCAAGTTAATTGCACTTCTTTTGGGGTTGGAGTGGTATTGGGGGGAGGCTCCCCGATGCCATTGATAGGGTGCCACGTAGCATCGAGGCCCAAAATAAAACTGCCCATATCAGGCGAGTAAAGGTCGAGTTTCGGAGGCCACCCGATATGATTATCTATCGTTGGATTAACGAAAGCCGATCGTATGGTGATAGGGGTGGGCTTTTTGCATGAAGGTTAGTGGAGGGGCCAGTGAAGGTTTAATAGGGACAGGATTTAATTAATCAATGGATTATGTTGGATTAAGGGCATCGTAGGTGATTTCATTGGTGGAGGTAAATTTTTAATTAACCGTAAATCGGTTAATTAATTCTTTTCTCGGGATAGGGTCTATTATAAAGTTTGTGTTTCAAACTTTCGGGGAGGGGTATTAATATAAGGGTTTTGTTATATAACTATATATGGGAAGGGTTTTATTGCATTTTGGAAATTAATACATATAAGTTAGAAATTAATTTGAAACGGAAGTGCTAAAGTGTAATGTTTCTCCTTTATTTGATCTCTGTAAACACATTATACTTAGGCTTGAAGTGTTTTTGTCTTTTTTGAGGAAAGGGGTCTTTTCCATGGGGGATGACTACTTCTTCTAGGATAACAAGGTTTATCCTTAGAGAAAGGGGTTTATTAGGGGAAAATGACTTTTCCTTAGGAAAATGATGTTTTTTCTTAGGAAAAGGGATTTGTTGGGGAATATGAGTGATTTGAAGGGGGTGAATATTCATGAGGGGACTTTTCGTACTTAGGACCTATAAGTCTTTAGGCCGAGGGTCAGGTCCCTCCAGAAGTCATAGAAATGCTCTGAGCCCCCTTGACTTAAGATTTTAGGTACTTAAGACTTTTTATTGGAAATTAGTTAAGTGAGAGGTGTAATGAGGGAGGTTAATCAATTGGAATTTGTGAACTTGATACATGCCCAATTTTCATCCATACTTAGAAATTTGATGTTGAAGGTGAATAATATGCTTTTATCTAACAATCATCACAATTCTGCACCCATTCTTCTACTTACCCACCTACTCATCCCACCATTTTTACTTCTCTTTATTAGGGTTCACTTAAGCGAGCAAACCCTTATAAAAAAAAAAATCTTTTCTTTTACAATAGTAATCTAACTAAATCTAACCTTATTACATCCAAGGGCAAATATTAAACAATTGAGCTCCTTTTATTCACTCTACCTAATCTAATTATCTGCCAAGATTAAAAAGTTTGGTCAGATTTTATTTTCTATCTATAAGCATAAAATTGAAAACATGAAATATCCAAGTTTAAATATTTTGACTATTCATGGATTGTGGCAAAGATAACAAGCTGCACACAATCTCGAGTGGCATTTTGACTTGCACACTTTCATGGTCTTTTCTCTCCTTGGGGTTCATATTTTTCATCTTTTTTTACCTTTTTATTCTTTTTGTCCTTTGATTTTTCTTTTAGGACACACCCTCTTTACATTTTTTTTATTTTTTCGAATATGGAAAACATTTGCAGAAAGAAAAGGTATGTACATATGACAGGTTTAATCTCAGTAATTCAAAAATTATGACTCCTATTGGTATAGGAACCTAATAGTGGCTCCACTTGGGGATGGCATTTCCTGGTGAAATGTCAAGAACTAGTAGATCAATGGCCTTCTGAGTTACTATGATCTTACTCTGCAACTTTTCCCTTTCACTTTTCTGCATTATTACTATTTATGACAGTGACACTTTTGAAGCTTAGGGCATTCTCTTTGTGCTTCAACTCCAAAAATTACCATCCAATCAACACTATAATTTTTGAAGAATAATAATATGTACAAGCAGTTAGTGAAATCAATGACTAGGATCTATGTAGTGCTTAAGCATTTGACCATTAACTTGTCCTCCTTCTACTTCTATGCCATCCAATTCTTTGAGGAAAAAAGCATTATTACCCCTGAAACTATAAATGATATAAGGGCCCTTCCATAGGATGTCAAACTTCCCATGTTTACCTTTATCCTCCCTTCTTGAGTCCCATTTCAAAACTTTATCTCCTAGGTAAGAAACTTCTGTCTTAGTCCTTTTGTCAAAAGCTTTCTTGATTCTTTCCTGCACTATTTCGGATCTGATATACACTTCTTCCCTGGTCTACTGTAAATGAATTTTCTGGTTGATTCTCCTTTGAATATCATTTGGCTCAACTTGTGCCTCTTGGAGTAATTTCATCACTGGTGTTCCCAAGGAAGATGGGAAAACAACCTCCATTCCATAAAATAACTGATAAGGACTGGTTCCAATGGATTTCTTTGTGTTCAACCTATTTTCCCACAAGGCATTTACTAGCTTCTTGTTCCAGGTTTTCTTGTTATCCTCAAACAATTTTTTGATGATATTCACTAAGCTCTTGTTGGAAGACTCTACCAGTCCATTTCCTTGGGGATAGTAGGTTGTGGAATGACCCAAGGTTATATGATATTTGTTGCAGAAATCAATCATTCTCTTGGATTTGAAAATTGCTGCATTGTTAGTGACGATTTTGGTGGGGCATCCGAATTTGGACAAAATGTTGGCCTTAAGGAAGTTTATTATGACAGTGTTAGTGGCCTATCTTGAGGGTATGGCTTCTATCCACTTTGTGAAATAATCTATAGCAGTCAAGATCCATCTATGTTGGGTAGAGGAAGGGGGATGGATTTCACCAATGAAGTCAAGACCCCACTATTGAAATGGTGTTTCAGCAGATATTAGCTTCAAGGGTAACGGTAATAGTTTTTTCTTTCGTTAAAAAATCTGACATTTATGACACGAGGTTACAAATTTCTTTACATCAGAAAACAGAGTGGGCCAATAAAAACTGGCTCCTAGAATCTTGTCAGTTGTGGTTTTCCAGTAATGATGTCCCCCACAGTCACCTGCATGAACCTCCTGTAGTATTTTGTTAGATTCTTCTTTTAATAAACAGTTAAGAAGGATGCCTTCATGATTTCTCCAAAATAAAGCATTGTCAATTATGAAAAACTTCAAATATTTCATTTTTAAGAACCTACTTTTAGTCCTGGGTAATTCAGGAGGAGCTTGTAGATTTTGTAGAACATATATAATGTCACCATACCATGGTGAGTCAGTAAAGGCCTAGCTGATTGGTGGAGTCGCCATCTCCTCTTCATTATCAAATTCTACAATGAAATTTATGTCTAGGGCCTGACCGTTCGATTCAGCCATGAGCTTGGCTAAACCTTGGCCTTTGATCACTTTTGTAGGTTTAATTTCTAGGTCATATTCTAATATAGTAGCTATCCATTTCCCTCTCTTCCCATCTGGACCATTCTGTGTTAGGATGTTTTTGACTACAACATTGGGAACATAAGCTATTACATGTGAATATAGGATGTAAATTCTGAAATCTTTGATGGCTTTGACTAGAGAAAAAGCATGCTTTTCCATTATATTATACTTTAAAGGTGCATCTCTCAGGGCTTTGCTAAAGAAAGCAATAGGTTGTTCAAAACCCTGATCATTCTTCTGCAGCAAGACTACAGTAATTGTGTGTTCCGAGGTGAAAGAGAATATGATGAAATCCCTATCAAACATTGGATTGATCAGAACTGGTGTTTGTGTTAAGGCTAGCTTGATTTTTTCAAAAGACATTTTAGCCTCAAGTGTCCATTTAATAGTTGAATATTTCTTAAGCATGTTATTTACTAATCTAATTAGTTCAGCTAAGTTAGAAATAAATCTTCTCAGAAAGTTTATTTTACCTAAAAAGCCTTGTAGTTCTCTGATGCTCCTAGGATGTGGTATTTGTAAAATGGCTTCAATTCTTGCAGGATCTATCTAGATACCATCTTTAGAGATTATGTGACCTAACAGTTTTCTCTCTTCCAACCCAAATAAAGAATTTTTATGATTTAGAGAAATTTGTTACTTCTTACACTTGGTGAAGACCTGTCTTAAATGATTTAGATGTTGTTGATCAGATTTAGAGAATACAATGATATCATCTACGTATATTACAAGGAAGTTATGGATTTCCTTTGCAAAATCTATATCCATAGCTCTTTGAGAGGTGGCCACTACATTCTTTAACCCAAAAGGCATATTCACACACATGAAAGTGCCCCAAGGAGTGGTAAATGCATTTTTTTCCTGGTCGTCTAGGTGGACCAAAATCTGGTTATAACCAGAGAACCCATCTAGCAGTGAGATTCTAGTTGAACCTACTACCCTCTGTAATATGTGATCCATTTTGGGAAGAGGATAGTTATCCTTGAGTGAAACTTTATTGAGATTCTTAAGGTCAACAAATAGTCTAATTTCACCAGTTTTCTTTCTTGTGGGTACCAAATTAGAAACCCAATCAGAGAATCTAATTGGTGCTATGATCGTGGCTTCATACATTTGTTTGATTTCCTTTTCAATAAAAGACAATAGAATGGGATTAATCCTTCTAAGCTTCTATCTAAAAGGTTTCTAATTTTCTTTTAAGGGGATGGTATGTTGTATTATGTTGGTGTCATAGGACTTAAGGTCCTCATCACTCCAAGAAAAAACATCTTGGAATTCCTTTAGCAGTTCTGTGTATTTCACTTTTTCACTAGGAGGTAAAGACTTAGAAAGTTTTATCAATTTAGGATCTTCCTTAGAGCCTATGTTACACTCCTCAATGTCAGATTTTAAGGGTTCCATTTTCAGCTTTCTAGGGACATCGTTTGAATCAAACAAGTCCTCTAAAGGAGTTAATCCTTTGGGAAAAAATTGTCTATGAGATTGATGATTTCAGAAATTTCATCAATTATTTCATCAATTTCAATTTGCTTTAGGTTTCGAATGCCTGATTTTGTAAATTTTGTGGGGTGAAATCTATCTAACTCTTCATCTTCTAACTTGTTAAGTTCTATTTTATCTGTAAAATCAAGATCTAATGATGTTAGTATCTATTTTTCTATTTACAAATTCTTCATCTAAAGTTAAAAAATTGTTTATTTTTTTATCATTAGTGAATACTTGCTAGTTTTTTAAGTTGTCAAGGATAACAGGTTTGTGCCTAACCTCAGCAGTGTACTAATAGTTGGGTTGAAATGGTAGCTTGCAAGTACTGGCAAACATGACTAAACTATGAGCTTGCATATTGTGTTTTCTTGGGTTGACTGCAAGCTTAGTTTCTAAAAAGGTATTTAATATTTCTACAACTCTTCCTCTATAAAAACCTCACCTAGGATCTCTAGTCATATAAACAACGTTGATTTGTTTTATAACCAATACAGAATATCCCATAATAGAGACTCTTATGGCTCCTAACCTTTTCACTAACTTGAGGCCTAAAAGAAGTGTTTCGTACTCAACCATGTTGTTACTACATTTGAAGTTTAACCTGTAAGCATGACCCTCTGAATGATCATTCTCTAAGTTGTAAATCCACACTCCTGCTCCTGCACCTAGTTTGTTCACTGACCCATCGAATTCAAGATGCCATAGTATTTCATGTTCATAATTCTTGCTGTCTGGGGGAACAAAATCTTCTTTAATTAAGGTATCTTGGTCATCTTTATTATTTGAAAGTTCTTGAATTTGGACAGTCTGATTCTCTGTTGCAACTGCAATTTCTTTTGGTTCTAAAATAATGCTATTTGAAGTGTTTTCTTGGTTTGTTTCAGCATTGTACATAATGAAAGAATCAATGTCTGAATGCATTGAATATATAGGAAAGTTTTGACGTCTCTCCTGGCTACTCACTACATACTTCATCAAGGTCTCTCAATACAGTTTTTCAGGATGTCCAAAGACTAATATTATAGCTTATGACATGTCCAGTTGCAGAGATTCTTGGAGTTTAGCACCCCATGATCTAGACAACAACATGCCATATTTAGGTGGTATATTAGCAACAACTATGTCCATAAGAATGGTCTTAGCAGGGTACTGCAATAGGGAAACACACAGGTCTTTTATAAGTCCTAGGCACTTAACTTAACTTGAATCAAAAGAAAATAGGTCCTTGTAAGGCCTATTGATATCCAAGTTTAGCTTCTCCATAATAGATTTAGGCATCAGATTGTGTGAAGCCCCAGAGTTGAGCATAGCATTGTGTAGAATTTTATCATGAATGTTAAGGCTAATGTAGAAGGGTGGCATCCCTCCTCCCACTGGTTTTCCATTAACATGAGGACCGAAAATTAACTTAGGCTAATCATCAAATAAGTTATCAAAGTCTTCATTCTCAACGAAGTTTAAAGATTTGCTTATTTGAGATTTGTAAGTTTCATGTTTAATCAGTTCCGTTAAAGGAACAAAGATTTTTAGTTTGGCCACCTCTGCTCCTAGATTGAAAAGCAAAGGGGATTTCTCTGTTTGAACGTTTGGAATCTTAAAAATAGGGTTTAGAGTAGATTTTTCTTCTTTTTCAGTGTTTGGAGTCTTTTATAGTGGATTTTCCAAAATAATTTCTGGAGGTTGTTCCACTGTTTCCTTGGAGGGAATTGAAGTAGAAGGTCGCTCATTAGAAGGTTGGTCATTGGTTACATCTTCAATTCTGGGACTGGGAGGGTTCTGATTTGGTCTAGAGAGGATTTGGAGAGTTTTTGTAACTGGAACTACTTTAATATTCTTAGGCTGATTTGGTACTGCTTTCTTGTTTTCGTCTCGAGCATCAATGTTATTTTTTCTCCTCAAATTGTATTGTTTATGTACTTCGAAGATAACAGAATCATACCCTTGCTTGTAGTCGAAATATTCTCCTGATTAGGTGTAAAATTGGCGAAGCATGTGTAATTCCTGATCATCTTGAGTCAGAAAGATAGTTTCTTCATCATCTATTCCCATTAAATTAATTTGTGTGTCTTGCTCAGGATCTTCTGGATGGGAAGTTTCAAAATAGTTCTCTTGGAAAGGAGATCTAATATTCTGATCAAGCCCATTCTTTCCAGTATTTTGGTTTTGATTCTTTCTAAAGTTTGGATTTCTCACTGGAGGTGCCTATTGGTTGTCCCAGTGAGGTTTCCTTTCAATGTTTTCCATCCTATCCATTAGTTTTTCCATTCCTTTCGCTAGAGCATCCATTTTAAGGTCAAAGGGTGATGTTTCATCTTTCAAGGGTGCTCTCCTTTCATTCCTAACCCTAGCTCTTTTGGCCATCAGATTAGCTTCTACAGTAACTACTGCACTTTGCATATCTTCTAGAGTTGGAGGGTTTCTTTCTCTAAGTTGAAACACCATATCAGTGCCAAACCCGTCTGGAAACTTTATCAGAGATAAGCCAGGTGGGGGTATAAGGTCGGATGGTATTGCATTATACACACTGTTAAATCTAGTACAGTAGTCCTCAAATGTTTCATTTGGTCCCCTCTTGATGTTTTCATATTCAGAAAGAATTTGAAGAGGGTTCTTTTTCTTTTCACATCTATTTAAAAATTGTTGGTAAAAAAATTCTAAACTATCTATACTATTGTTAGGTAAAGATCTAAACCATGTTCTCACATCTCCAGCTATAGTTTGGGAAAAAATTCTCATTTTGACATCTCCAACATCGATTTCATGCAACTCAAAATGATCTGTCATTTTTTTTGTGTGCTGTGTATGAACTTGTGCCATCAAATAGAAAAATTTTACTATGGTAGTCTTGTGGCATGGCACCTAGTAGGGCAAGCAACACAAGAGGAGCATATCTATTTTCCATGGCTCTAAGTTGGGTAGGACTGAGAACCTGAGTTGGGGTACCAGGGGGTGGTACAGAGGTTGATGGGGAACTGGGGGTACTAGGTGTTTGGTAGGTAGTGATAGGTTGATGGGGAAGTGAAGGTATGAATGGAGGTGTGGAATGAACTTCAGAGGTGTGAGGGAATAATGGTGAACTAAAGGGAGTTGAAGCTATTTCAGAAAGTTCAGGGATCTTAGCAGTAGTGAGGGATGACTGAGGGGAATTCAGAAGATACTAATCAATTGACAAGTTTTCCCTTTGGACTTCAAGTTCAGCTGTGAGTTTTGGATCTAGCACTATGTCATCAAGTGCACTCTCAGACTTTGTTCTAAATAGGGAAAGGTCAAAAAACTCATCAAAGGGGAGGTCCTCTGAAAACAACCACTCATCAGGGCAAGAATCAACTTTGATTAAAGGCCTTGGCTTACTGAACTTTCTTGTATTCTGGATATTCTCATAATAAGGTTGGGATTGTCAAATACTGGGGGAGGGTTTGGATCAAGGTTGGCCCTAGTATAATGAGTTCTCCTTGAAGCCAGATTTCAAGCTTTTTCTAATTATTTCTTTTTTATGAAATTTTATAAATAACTTCTAATAAACCATTTAAGAGGCCTGAAATAAAATTTTGAAATTTCTCAAAGGTTTATTAAGACTAAGGGTTTGAGATCCCAAGTGGATTCGCCACTATGTTATTGCTCAGAAGTCTTCCCTAGAAGTTATAAAAAGAAGGAATAATTCGAGGTAACCACAAACCTAATCTTTTAGACTCAGGTTCTAGCCAAACTAAGTCCAGAGAGGGATCTCTCTTTATAATTTAACTTTGTTTTGGGTGGGATTTTAGGCTAGTTCTTAGTGCTCATGAGGTTTTGAATTTGGTTGGGTGGTGAAATACTAGAAACAGATGGATAGAACAAGGCCTTCAAGCCATTGCGCTATGGATTCAATCAAAATATGGCCTAACTAGATCAGATCAATCACTAAAGGAAGAGTTCACAGGGCAGGCTAGCAAAGAAAAAGGAAAATCTACAGGTTCAAATGGATGAGGTAGTCCTAACCATGGCCAAAGGGAAATTAAGAATCCTTAGACCAGGATCAAGATGAAGAGCAGGAGGAGGTCAGTTGCAAAGGGCAAGTAAGAATCCTTTACTATGGACTTAGGGGGGAAACTACGGAAGTAAGGGAGCAATTAAAAATTCCCAAACTAAGATAGTTTAGCAGAAAACATTGAGAAAGTAAACAGTTAAGATAGAGAGAATTAAATCTAGTTTTGAAATATCATTCCTAGTTTACCATTCATATTTCATAGAGACACGTGATTATTTATAAACATGAAGAGAAACAATAATAAACATGAGAGAAAATACTTATTTGACTTTCACTTTACACAAGAATCATGTGAAATGTCTGAGATTTATCTCATAATCCAGTAAGCCAAATTCAACCTTGATACAATAACACTTTAACTTGAGAGGAAAATTTCTATAGAAATGTCTTTGAATCCACCCTAACTACTTAAAAATTTGAAGTACTTATACAAAAAATATTACAAAATATCTCATAACAGTTTGAGAATTAATCTAGGAAATCAAAAATACGATAGGGACAGATGGAAAATTGCATCATGATGTCCCTTTTATTCTGATTGTGCTAGCTATTTGTAGTTCGAATTTAGCTCTTTAAGTTGACTGATATTTGTGTGGTGGAATCACTTTTTGTCTTTAGTTTACTGATACTCTTTACCTGCTACTCTTTGACCCTATTCACCTGTTTCACCTGGCTTCCATGTAGATTTACTATGGTAACTTATGGTAAATCTGTCATATTTACCCACCATTCATCTTCAGGTACTTTTGCGTTGATCATCTTTCTGTATATCTCATCTGCTTCAGTGTATTTGGCAAAACTTGGCTTATTGACAAACATATGCTTTACCTCATGCTCTAGGAAGAACATATTTTCCAGATTATCATACAATACCTTTCATGTGGGAAATGCTTTAACTGCTGAAGTGCTTTCTTGGTCTTTGGCCAGCTTGTTTAATCTATCAACATAGTCTTGTTGGGTCATAAGTTTTTCATGGATGACCATAGGACTGGGAAGGCCTTTTTCCCTCAAAATTCCAAACTTTGTCATGAATTTGTCAATATCAGCTTGCATGCCTCGGCATCGTTTCTCTAAATTGAGCATAAGGTTCCTTTTAGTAAGAACCTTTTTGATTTCTATGATGGTTTCAGTCCTGTCCTTTATACCAAGTTCATCTAATTGATACATGTTCTTGCTGTTCAAGAAATTAATGAGTTGATTAGCTTCCTCAGGCTGGTCTCCCAGGTCTTGTTTTGTTTTTTGAATTGCTTCGGTGACCACTTTCACTAGTTTAGTTTGCTAAAAAATTACTTGAATTGATGGCCAAAAGCATCTCCTTTATTTGTCTTAGTGGCTTTTGTAATGTTAAGTCTTTTTCAAGAAATTTTGTCCTCTCACCCATCCTTAGGTTTTTTTGTGCTTCTTCTTTTTGTTGTATTTGTGCAATCTTACAGTTAGTTTCTAAGCTTGACACTTTTTCTTTAAGCCTTTTAAGCTCCGTAACCTAGATGGTCATTTCTTCCATGGTTTTCACTAATTCGTTTGTCTTTTCAGTTGATGTACTGCACTTGTGGACTCGGTTTTGATTGGCATGGATGTAACAAGTGGAGCTCTTGGTGCTAAGGAACCAGCCAATGTTGAGGGAATCGCAGTAGAAACCGTGGGAATAACAGTATGTGGAGTGGTGGCCAACTCATTCTATTTATACTAAATTAAATTGTCCAGCTCTTTCTCTGTTTCTTCCAGTTGATCATTTAGCTTAAGGACCAAGTCCATAAGCTCCTCTTGTTCCTTCTGAGTTTCTATCACTTCTGCTATTTTTGGATGATGCAGATGTGGAATTTTGAACTCTTTTTTTAAGGCAACTATGTCATGATTCTTGTTTTTAATTATCCTTTTTGCAGCTTTTACGTCTTTTGGATCATGTCCCAACTCTATGATTAAGTCCTCCAAGGACTTGATCCTGGTATGCTTGGCCTATGAGGAGGCCTTCTCTAGTTGGAATTGTGCTGATATATTATTCAGTGAGTTTTGTAACTAGTGGGCTGCAATGGCCTTGCTAGTCAATGTGGAATACACCATCTCTCCTGTTTGTTTATGTAATTCTATCTGGTCAATAAGATGTATATCCTTTTCCAGCACTTCGAAATTTGTCTTCAGGTAGTCATCTATTGACCTGGGCTACTGAGTGGTGGGCTTCAGGAAAGTCATTTGCATTTTACCTTATTTCACATCAAAGGCTAACATAAGCCTTGTTTGATTGGTGGGAGCCATTTTGAGGTACTATGCATAGCTTTGAGCCTTTAGCCTTTCATTTTTGGAGTTTATTTCTTTGTTTTTTTCTCTAATGTCCTAGTCTTGGCAAACAATATATCGAAAATATCAAGGCAAAGATTGCATGTATAAAATTTATGCCAGTACCATGCTATAAATTTGTCAAAATCATATAATTATGTCTAAGACAAGTCAATTATGAGTTCTGAAATCATATCCTTCGGAATTTACTATCACATTCCTCTGCTGTCAAATAAATTTCCACTTCCTATCCTCTGCAATCAGGAATAGTTTTAGTTATGACACAATGTTCATCTACTAGACTTAATCCTATCATAGCATGTATCCATATATTTTGTTGCATCACATATGTTCTTAAAGATCGCCATACACAACAAAATGCACAGGTAGGAAGTAGTTTACCTTGACGAGAACTGGATGCAAGAGTTATCTTTGTGCACTTGCATGCAATTGCCATCAAACTTGCACTCAGCAGTAATTTCGTTACTTTTCATCTAAAACATGGGACAAAATGACCAGAATGCCTAAAAATCAAATATATAGTGGAACAAAGTTAAAACGGAGAATTTATACATTTTAAGTTTTTATAAACACAGTTTGTATTTGGGCAATAAAAAACAAACATTCTTTACATAAACGATGCATACAAAAGGCCTTATTTCCAAGGGGAAGGTAGAAATCTCCATAGTAAGATTACTATCAGGAGTGACCACTAAAGGCATATTACGCTTTGATACCAACTTTCAAGTTATGTGTTTCCAAAAAATGGGCAAAAGATCAATTATCTTTGTACAAGAAGGTGGGATGTTGTTTCCAGCGGAAGTCTTCAAGTAGCAACTTCACATGACAACTTGTACAATGTGATTCCATTCTGAATGTGGCTTACAAGGCAAGGATAAGAAGATAACATTGCTTATCCACATAGAGGTTAACAGCTACCCTATGTAGTTCCCCATACAGATAAACATACGCTTGAATTTGAGAGCAAATTTACATCCACGCAATCTTCTTAGTTAAGAACTAGTTTCAAGGATGCTAAGATTTTCCACATTTGAACTTTCATAGACTAGTTGGTCTTGTACATGCTAGTCAATCCAGTATTGGCATCCCCTCATTGAATTTGTAATGCACAACCATAGATGTAACAACACATTGTGTGTGTTCGATATCTGTGCCTTGGGAGATTGCTTCTATTTTTGGTCCCAAAGGCATGCCCCCTAAGACTTCTAGCAAATCACAACTTACTGCTAAGTTGATAACTTTTTTCATCAAAAGAAGAATGTTTTTCCTTTCCAATTTATGTTATATCGCTCTAACTGACTACAAAATAAAACTACTAGTAAACATTATACACGTACAACAGAATTGGTAAATATTATTCTCTATCTCTACATGCAAATTGCAGAGACAAAACAATCCAGATGTCATAACAATATTAACATATATAATCACACTAGCTGTAAACAAAAAATAGGAAATAGTATCATTATACAACAAAAAATAGCTACAATATTGGCTAAATTAAGCAATAAAGGTTTATGTCTTACAAATTCCCAAGTAGCGTCAATAGAATTCATTTGCTTGGAGTGTTGACACTTGACTAGCTTGCCTACCACAAGATCATGATGAAGCTTTGACAAGACAATATACTAACTCAAGCACAAAATATAATAAGATTGCAATTAATATGGTAACGAACAACATGTCTTGTTTAAAACAGAAGAAAAACCTTTAAAAGGCGCCAGAGAAAGCAACAATAATGAAAATGGTTAACATCCACCAGAACTTAAATGACTGAATTGAAGACATATTTATCAGTTTTGATGGGTCAAAAGAAGTGCTTATAGGTATCATTCATATCAACGATCAATGGAAGATCAAAAACAAACCTGGCATAGATATGAATAGAACGACTGTGTAGACGTAAGTAGACATTTTTTAAATCTACACAAGTAGCCATCATGTCCTAAGCATCAGGGTGAATCTCATCAAGAATAAAATTTTCTCCCAACCCAATCCTAAGATCTGAAAATATGGATTTTGAATAAGAGATTGGCTGGAAAAGAAGATATTAATACAAACCAAAGACCATGACCTGATGAAATAAACAGCATCTCTGCCTCCTGATTCATAAAGAGTAAAATGCAGTTCACTGTTACATAAGCCAGGTCTGTTCTAGAAATACTGGGGATGGAGGATTTGGTAGCCCTTCTACATCTGCGTGACTAAGGATATTTCATCTTTGTGGTATGCCTAGACACCCCACCGACATTTCCCCTCACTTGGACAAACAATGGATGGCCAAGGATCCTATGGCCTGCTGGTTGACAAGGTACCAGACCACCTGAAAATAACATTCTTATAAGCACAAAGTTTGGAGATAGATTCTACTGCTACAAGGGTCAGTTGTCAAGATATTGGGGATGGCTTTTTCTTGTGCTTTGTGTCACAAGGATGAAATGGAAGCTACAAAAATATTTAGTTTGGGCGTGGTATCAGGCTTATTTTGATTTCTTCAGCCCTACCTTGCTTTTGTGGAAAGGTCCTCTTATGGGTGAGACTTGGATTGTTCAGAACAACTGAAAATCTCTATGGCATCTAACACAGTTGATTTTTATTGCCTTTCTGCCAAAGCATCATTGTAAAATTATTATTTAGCACCCCTCTCCTTTTAGCCTATGGGATATTAGAAGCTTTAAACAAGAGTTGGATCTGTTTATGAGAGTCAAAGTCTGTCCATGTCATGATGTTGAGTCTCTCTCTTGGTGTGCAAGCGATGGGAATAAGACCACAAGAAAAAAAACCGAGTTCAGGGAGGTCACCAACCTGTCTAGTAGTCAAACATGAGTTAGATGCTTAATTTTTGCGCATTTGTGCCTCAGACTAGTCGAACTGGGTGTACCTGAGATAAAATCAAACACTTGCGTCAGCAATATGATTGAAAAATGAAACTAACTAACGATGAAGAAATACAAACACTATCGTAAGGGAGAAATTGTGGGCAAAAGGGGTTATCTGTAAAATCCATGTGAACATAGTGCTGCCCATAAATCCTACATGATGAATCAAAGAGAAAAGGTTCAGAATGGTAATTAAAACAATTAGATGCTAGAAATGGATTTTCATAACTACCCGGGTAGTACTCACCTAAGTCCAGGAAAGCACCTATCCAAGGAGAGACGGAATAGTGAGGAAGTCTTTGTATTCCTCTATCAATAGAAGGAAAAAGAAATAATTAGCCAGAAGTGGATGCTAAACATTGCAGGGAAGAAAACATTAGAGTTCATGGATATAATATAAGCAAACATAGATTAAATGTATTACCTACTTCGCATGGGGTGGTAGCCTAGCAGAGCCTTCACGGGGATTATCTACACTCTGTTATACACCAAGGGTAGATGGAGATCGAGTAGCTGTACACACGGATCTAGCATCGTGACAAAAGACAAACCCTCCTCTCCACTTCTACATTGTAGATTGCAACAAGAATGGCAACCTCAACGTAGAATATAGGCAAACAAGGGTAGGGTTTGTTTAGGACAATCTAAACCGTAGATCGAGCATAGTGCATCCGGGTGATGAGAGGCTTCTCAACCAGCTAAACACTTGGGTTGTGTGCCCATCGATAGGCGTACAACGTATAGGTCGGTGGAAATAAATGACAAAACAATTGGTATGGAGGTAGCATGCATCCCACTAGGTTCGTGGTACAAGTTAAATAGATACAACAGCTATGTATTAAAAAGAGAGCAGTAGATGTCACTATCATTATAACTAAGGTATGGGTGAGATATGGAGCGTATTTAGGGTAGTATACATGTCATTATTTAACAAGAGGGGTTGCACAGAAGCTAGTCCCTGCCCTATGGTGTTGTTGGTTCAAGCTGTATTTGGCACAAGTAGCATAGCAAGCAAAAAAACTACTAGCTAGCTAGCTTTTATACTTGCAGGTTCTTGCTCATTGTGCTCATTTTGTTGCACCAACTAAACCAATGGAAGCACCACTAACAGCAGAGTAAGAAGAAAGGGTTATAGTACCTATTGCAAGACCCACTCCAGAGGCTGTGAAAGAGATAGTTTCTCAAGATAGAGAGTCTCTACAGTTCTCACCATGGTCCAAGTTGATAGCAGGGGCATGTTGGTTGTAGTTCTGGTGAAGCTGTGTGCTATGAAGCATGAAATTGGTTCTTTGAACATTGAACTACCTGTTTTTTTCATGAACCAACCATCTTACATGAGCAACTCCTTTATTAAACCAAAGGGCTTTTATAAGACTAACAAAAATGAGGAACCGGGTTATAAGAACATCTGTATGCTCAAGTCTCAGAGAGGTATACCCAACTTTTTAACACCCTCTAATAACAAAGTAATTACAGTGCCCCAAAAATATCCAGGATACCTTCAATGACTTCAAGATAATGAGTGAAATCGCAGAAAGGGAGGCTGTTGGAATCTCAAAACCCTTGAGTTTCTTGTCCATGGTACTTGCCTGCTCAACAGAGAAAGTTTTGAGTTGTGTGAGGCAGCAGTATGTCATAATTGTACTCGTGAAAATGGGTAATAGTCTCAGCACTGATTTTGTTTCCTCTACCCGCGTGACTGTGCAAAGTTTACATTGACTTCTACAGTTGAGATCCTTCAATCTAGTGTCGTTTTCAAGGATAGTTACCTTGTCCAAAAACCTGAACCACCATGACAAACCTTATACGCATTAGGTATAGATTTTGTAAAAAAAAATTATGCTGCAATTCATACAATGTTCACAAATAATTATTTTCCTACTACATTTCTGATAACCAGCTGTGCAATTTCAAATTTATCTCCCCTTTTAACCTAAAAATTGATGTAACTGATCATTAATTTTGTTTTGTTTTGCTATATGCAAAGGTTTTATAAAAAGAAATTGCATTGTTATATGCCAGATTTTATAACAATTACAATTACTTTAAAAAAAATATTTTTATCAGGGCAGATTTGGCAATATCTAGGAATCCCATGGATAGCAGTTAGGTTGAAAAATTGATCCACTACGAGAGCTAGTTCCCTCTATAGCTTCTCTTAATGTGAAGTGTTGGATGCTTTTAGGAAGGTAGGTTGGCTTGATTTCTTTGATAAGTTAGAAGGATATGATGATGCAGTAGCACTGGAGTTTGCCCAGAATTCTTAACATCCCCAAGAGAAAGACTCTAAAAACAATGAATTCTACATGACTTTCAGGGGATTCAGGATCTTTGTAAATGAAGAATTGCTCAGTGCAGTTACTGGAATTCCTAGGGCGCAGCCTTGGGATAAGGATAATAGAGTACTCAACCTCAGAGACAAGACCAACCTTTTCAGATCCTATCATAACTTGATAACTATGAAGACAACAGAAATGGGGTGAAAAGGGAGTCTCCTCCATATGAATGGGGAGAGATAGCATATAATTTCATTAAATATTGAACCTGCGAGGGAAGGCTAAGCATTGTATATGCTTACTATTTTCGAATTCTGCCTAAAATTTGAAACTTGAGCCATCAAAAACCACAACAAAGGATAAGTATCCCCCATTTCCTACTGCATTCCCGATAATAAATGTGTGTTAGAATTCAAAAGGGGAAATTGGACGCTGTAGCACATCACTTCCTAGTTAAGTTGATCATTTGTCATGAGTTACAGAAAAAAAAAAAATAAAAAAAAAAAAAATAAAATAAAAAATAAAAAATAAAATAAAAAATAAAATAAAAAATGTCAACCTGATAACCAAACAAATTCAGTTCATACATTACCTGTTCATAAATTCAAATTGACCATTAGATTGAAGTACGATAAGAACTCAACAAATCATATCAATTAGACCATGTTAAATAAGGACCACATCCAAATGTAGATTAAAAAACAAAGTGAAATTTGGGCAATTTTGGAACAAATTAGCTTGAAAATTGGCCATGTGAAAATAAAATAACAGAACACAACTAGAATCTGAAAAATTTGAACTATTGTTTATTGACAGTGAAAAATCATGTGCTTAATTGCATTATGAATAGAAAGTATGTAAGAACTCAATACCAAATCATATCAAGTGCAAAATCCCATGCTTAATTTCACTATGAATAGAAAGTATGATAAGAACTCAATACCAAATCATATCAATTAGAACATGTTAGATAAGGACCAATTCCCAATGCAGATTAAGGAAAAAAGTGAAATAGGATCAATTCTGGAACCGGCTACCTCGAAAATTGACCAAACTAAAAAAAGAATAATGGTACAGGATTTGAAATTGAATAATTTGAGATATTTTTTATTTCGAGTGCAGAGTTTTGTGCTTAGTTGCACTATGAAGAGAAAGAAAGAAAGGAGTTCCCTTTTGTACAAGAGATGTTGCTCTGTCTCTGGTTGTAGACTTTGTATAGAAATTTCGGTTCTATTTCAGCCTGGTCTCTGAAGTGTCAATAGCCACACTATATTTTCCATTCTATCACCTAACACTAAATATTAATCAACTCTTAACCATAAGTAAGGATCCCTTTCAATTCAGCATCCTAACTCTCTAGGTTGTGGCAGAACCTCCATAACAGAAAAACTACAAAAACGGTAATAATGGAAAACATAAAATTTGGTGCAAACAAGAAATAATAAACAACAGAACCTCTCAGAGAAGCACTCATATTTGGCACTTTAAACATACAATTTAGCAATGCATGTCTGCTTCTCTATATAGAAAATGTCAAGAATAATACAAGAACAGAGTGGCCATGTGGGAAAGACAGGTCTGTTAGATTTTGAAGAATCTAAGCAACAGTGAAGTTGATTAGGTTAGATCACCAACACAATCTGTGGGGTGCAGCATGATTGAAGGATCAAACATACAAGCTACCTACCAATCTGTCCAAAAATGCCCTCTTTCAAATGGTGTTATCTAGATCCTTTCAATGAGATACCTTACAAAACTGTTCCACACAACAAATTACTCACTTTATGCTAGATATGTGCTGAACGGTGAATAATGTCCATGGTTTGTTGATGGGGATACACACTATGACATCTGTACCCAATGCAAATCAGATATTTTGCCTCCTCTGCCACTATCGTGGTTTGCATACAGGCATTTTGAAAATCATCAATGCTATGTCACATTTTTGAGCTCACACATATTTTTAGATACAATTAAGTTATAGTACATTGGTTCAACAGCGAAGAGAGCCAATGAATACTCTTACTAGTGGCATGAAGGGTACCTTATAACTCAAGTGTTTGGTGAATTACTTATGTCACTAGGGTGAGGACATTTTGAAGTATTTCAACCTCTTTGATTAGTTCTAGAGCATTATAATTTCAGCCCTTCAAGAAGAAAAAAAAGAGGCTCTTTGATCATTTGTGGCATCTCTTAAGATCTATTGTCACATCAAGGAACTCTTGTATTTTGTTTACAACACAGTCATTATCTGAAGACTTTCATTGAGGAAGCACCCAGATCAATTCGACCCTCCTAATCCTCTGAGTTATTCAGTAGAAACGTTAGACCGTTGATATCTTGTGAAGATGGAAATCTGTTCAGTGGCCGAAATTAATCCTGTGACATTTTTTTTTATTCAGACTCAAAGGATCCCCTTCATACTTAGAATCATTATTAAATGAAGATCTAATCAGAGACTTCTTCAACCTGAGAACTTAATGTCCAAACATGCTCTTAGATCTTCAACCTTTGAAGAATTGAATTAATATGGTTCAATATTGATTCTAAGAGACCAATATGCACATAACTATGTGAAAGGCATTTGACAGAGACAATATTTGTTTAATATTAATGAATACCTAGAATATATAGGACCCATTTGTTAACAGACCTCATCATGGCCTTTGTTTGTGTTTTGTATGCGACTGTCTTTTAAAATAATAATGTGATAGAAAACTTCAGGCTGCTAACTTCGTTGCCTATCTAGTGAAAGATCAACTGCTTATATAGATAGTCGAGAAGGCCCATCAATATACATATACTATTGCGAGAGAGCTTAAAGACTAGAAATTAGAAGCTGGACAGAAGGACGTCAAGTGGAGCCCTATGAAGTTGGTGGCCAGCCCATCAATATACATATACCATTGCAAGAGAGCTTAAAGACTAGAAATTAGAAGCTGGACAGAAGGACATCAATTGGAGCCCTATGAAGTTGGTGACCAGCCTTCATCAGAAAATTTCTTCCACATTAGAAATCAGTGCCATGAAAGGTGGAATAAAATAAAAACAACTTGAGACATATGAGGGTCATTATTTGAAGGAACTATTATCTACTAACACTGGGATCATTAGTTAAGGATCTAGTGATCAGTAACAAATCTATGTTCTAACCAATTGTACAACTCTCTTTCACTTTCTTGTTCTTGTCCATAAGTTTTTGCACAGTGACACAAAGGCACTTGTTCATATTATTCACCATCTACAGGTCTGGGAGGAAGATTTATCAAAATTAGAAAAAAAAATGGGCAGTGAAATTACTCACTATCCTTTCCAAAAAGGAATTCTTCAATTTAGCAACTACTCAGCTCCAATATAGTAAAGGCCATCAATTATACTCATGAAGGGATTATATTTTAGGGATGCTTATGGACAATAAGACAGTACACCTACATACCCTTAAGGGTCTATTGTCAAACAAATATCTTACTAACAATGGATCCAACAATCAAGTGAAATAGTGCCAATTTCAATCATGAAGCGAGTGAATGAGTAAAGTATGAATTTTGATTGATCTTGCGTTATATGGTTGTGATCTTACTAACATCAACTTAGTACACCTGAAGCATGGTTGTCATAACATCTTGGCAAAAATTGCCATAGAAAGAGAGCATAATAGGTCAAGGTCAAAATTTAACCTGAATCTCCTAAGGAGGAATAATCTTCCAAAAAGTATGAAGACCTAGAGCTATTAGTCCAAGATAGAACTGTGTAAAGATTCTTGGTTACCTTCACTATGTGTGGCTCTATCCTGTATATGATATCAGCATCATTTATTCTCTCCTTTCAGTCCAGCATTTTGAACAAATTCGTTACAATCCTTTAGCTATGATTTTGTTCACAATCGAAGTTGTGAACAAGACCGCTTATCTTTTGGAAAGCTTCCTATTAAGAAGAAGCTTTAGTGATCTATCAGAAACAGATGGACGTAATTGGGAAATAATTCTGCAACTAAGATGGGAGTTTATTCTAAAAATGTTACACATGAATTCTATCCATTCTCTTTTCATTACAAGGAGCAATAACAAGTGGTAGCACAACAAAAAGAAGCAAGAATATTTCATTCACATCAATTACCTTGCAATTTTCATACTCTACGGACATCTTCTCACTGTCTGTCACAAAGTACGGAGAAATATATCCACAATCAAATTGCATCACCTCTACAACATACATATTGTTTTATGCACTTTTCCCTCTTCAAGTGTCACAGCACCTTTCCTTCCAACTTTACTCACCTCTGCTATCATGTTTCCTATTTCATAGTTATTACCGACACTTACTACACCAACATCAGTTAATTCACTATCTTCAACCTGCTGAATAATGCCAATTACAGGGTGTTAAGTTTCAGCATGTGTACTCCCTTACAGATAACATTTTTCCCAAATGTTTGAAAAGTAACTCCTAAAAATAATACCCTGTAGTCTTCAAGAAACTCTAGCTGACAGTTTCAAATCAACTATTCCCCTAATGAAAGTGCACCTCAACCATAGACTAAAACCGGCTCAAATGTGTGCATTTACGTTCGTGACAAATTATTGAGTTAAAAAACAAGAGCCTTTACTATCTTGTCAATGCCCCTTGTAATTTGAATAGGATTTTCTCCAGCTGCAACCACCTGAACAGGCTTATGATTCAGATTCTTATTCACAAACCTTTAAAAATACAAGCTAGATTTTTCTATTGGGTTTTTCCTAACTAGGTCATACCAATTGATAACACAATCACAATTCATCTTCAACAAGACTATTTTTCCACTCAAATACTATCTTGGTCCTCCCGAAGCCTTGAAAATTCACAAAATAAATAACTAAACAACAACCACCAAAGGGCCTATAAAAATGAATAAATACTTAAGCCAGTAATAAGGAAAAATAAATTAGTAAAATTACCTTTACACCTTCAGCTATTAAACCTTGCACATGTACAACAGATGTGGTAGTTACTTCCCTTGCTAAATCATTTGTCTTTATTGGAGCCTATCTCACCAACTTTGCCCTAATATTTTCAACTGGGTCCTCTAATTCAACTTGTCAGAAGTAGGGTGCAGCATTTAAATGCATTAATTAGACTCGATTAACTAGACTGGAAATAACAATTTAAGATGACTCATCAACATCTTGCACACATGTATTTTTTTTCAACTGTTTAAAGCATAATTCATTACTCTACTGTGGCTACTCCATAGATTAGGTACATCCTCAAAAGATAAATATGTTGTCTATGACCTGTGAGAATTTTTCCTTCCAAGTATAAGACAGTAAGACATTTAGGCAAGGAAAACTAATATAGAACATAAAAAATTACAACCCACATATACCATATACCTCCTTAGCTACTATCACATCGTCGTTGAAAATATTCAAAGAACCATACTTTCTCTTTAAAACAATATTTCTGCCCTTCGGTCCAAGGGTGACTCCGACAATATCAACAAGCTTGTTGACACCTGCCTGCAAGACAATTTGAAAATATTTTCAGTAGTTTCACAACAAAATGTTGGAATATATGTCATACCAAACCTACATACAAACCACACATTAACATCAAAGGTATATGGACAAGGAAAGATCTATCACAGTAAAGTTTTATGTGAAAATAATCTTCCTTTAGATGGACATTTTTTTTCTCTGACCTACAATTTTTCTGTCACTGACCCATCTTGGTGAATTACAACTCCTTTGCCATAGATCTTGGATTGACTACCTTCTCTCTGCTACGTAATCTATCAGTCTTCCTTCTGCTTAAACGATTAGAGGAGATGCGTGAAAAAGTAACAAGAGAAGACAATTGCCTAGCTTTTTTGTCAGTTACTGCACCCAACTTCCTCTCCTTTCCAATGTTACCCAATGAGGCAGATTGGCAATTGTTGTCATAATACCTATAGCATAGGCCATCTTCCCTTATTCTAAATAGAGAATTACAATATCTTCATGTTAGTTATCTCACAAACATGAATTCCATCTAGATTCAATTCATATTAGCTATCCAATTGGCCATCTAGATTTAATTCACCACTGTTGTGCATAAAAAATACTTTATATGTGAGCACTAGATATTGAAGGATTTGTCATCACATACAAGTTTTTTCTTGAGCCCTCGATAATTTGACGGTTTTTCTGGAGCGAGTGTTGCCTTCTGATTTTGTAGTGCCTTTAGTTTGGATATTTCGGGAATTCACATGGAGATTTAAGAACCTAGGTTGTGTTCCTAGATGACCCAACATGCTTTTGGAACCCTTGGAATTCACCCAGCTTCACAGCAAATGTTTAAGGCAAATCTGCCCAAATTGACAAAACTATTTTTAAGACTCTTTTCAATAAAAGACAATAACTTTGGTAGCAATTTACGCGAAGGTGGTGATGAATTTTGAAAAAATAAAACATGGGTTTTTCGGGAACATGCTGATTTACGAAAACCTCTTTCATTTTTTCAACAGGTGTCATGGTTTGGAAGATTCGAATGGCTTTTTGAAGCATATTTTTCAGAAAATCCCCAGATTTATTTTTTTCTATTTTATAAAAACACCTAAGTGTGAACTGATGGTTATGCAAATATCCCAGTGTCAAAAAGCATTGACAAAGAGCATCTGCGTCAGTGATAATTGTTGACAAATTGCACCCATAAGGTCCTAGTTGCTATGTCATCAAAATTTGTTGTTGATATCAATTGAAATTTTTTATGGACAATAATACTATGACACTAGAGCATTGCTTATGCTATAGGAATAAACTTATGCATTCATGGACATCTGAATTGTATTTTTTAGTGATCCTGGAGGATCTTAACTGCAAACAAAAAAACATGAAACAAAGACCATCTCGGAGCCAAAGGATTTCTTTTCAAGGGAATTTGTATTAGGTGTTTCAATTTGTATTTTTCAATTCATTTGGACATGACGGTACACAATGGACAAATGTACAGCAAAAACAAATGGAAAGGTTGTCGGTTATAGCAATCTTTTTCAAACACCCTGGCCATTGTTTATGGTTGAAGATAGTCCATACTTTATTAAGGGCACTCTCCACTTTGCGAGTAGATCCTACTACCAAATCATTGTGAGAAAACATGATCATTTTATTTTAATAACCATTACCATTAAATGGGAAAAATATTGCAATTGTTTCACAAGTGAGAAAATTAAAGTCGACAAGATTGTAAATTTCATTCCTGTGTTATGGTTTTGGAGGACGGAACCTGAAGAAATTAAGTTCTCTTCTACTATTTAGAATTTCACTTGATTGTGGTGATGACAGATTTTTGTTATGCCCGTCACTACTAGTCATGTTTTCAAACTATAAGTTGGAGATTTCTGGGAGCCTGTATCCAACATGAGGGCTTCTTGGAAAAACTCGATGATGTTTCACGTACTACTATCATAATGGTTTACATAATGAACTACAGAGAATTTCCTCAGAAGGAATGAAACAGAATAATGATGGGAATAGAGAAAGTGAGGCCTTCTTAGATAGTGAATCTATGGAGGAATATAATCTCATTCCAGAAAAGTTTGCGGTTACTATTAATGGTGAAAACCTATAAACATCTCGTAAGCATCATTATGCAAAATTAGTCACCATCCTTGAGACTCATGTTCTATATGATTCGAACATTGGAGACTGCCAACAAATGAGTGGTCTTTTGCCTCCTTTTGTTGCATTAATAGGTGATGACAATGAAGCATTTTTGTCCTCTATCTACTCTATACACATGGCATGTGATGATTTCAGATTAAATGAGGTGGCAGAGTATTCTAAGGCATGGATTAACCAATTTGGGGCTATTGTAGATATTCAAGAAGTAAATTTGAGTATTTCAAAGGTAAATGGTAGAGTAGTAAAATAATGAGAGATTAATAACAACTAGAAGAGGTTTTGAGAGAAAGGAATCTGCTCTTCCTCGGTGAAGAACAACTGTCATTGTCCTTTCCAGCTGCCAGAGTGAACCTTGAAACCCTTAGCATCTTCACCACGTCCAAAACTCATTCTTCTTTTACTCTTAAATTAAGTCCTTGATGACAAGGATATCCCTATGATTTTGTTTCCCTTAGAGTCCTATATGTAATTCACTAATAGTTCATTTATCTCAAATCTGTTCTATTCATCCTACCTCGTGACTCGGTTCTCTTCTGAAATTATCATATTTTAGTTAACGTTAACAGAACCAGAACTGAAACTAGCCCTGAGGGTCAGATAGAGACTAAAATAGAACTGGACTAGAACCAACCAATGAATCTGGTTTATTATTAGTTGTCTAAAAAGTTACAAATTTTAACAAAAACTTGTTTATGTATATCCATGTAAATCGAAACAATTATACACCAAATATCCAATTTTTCTCAGGTATATAACATGTAATGTTGAATATAGAAAAATGGCACCGAGTGTGATACATATGCAAAACAAAATACATATACATCAAGGTTATAAATGGCCTCTAGATTCCAAAAACCATAAAGCGATGACCTACAACCTACAGGCTACACAAATAACTACATATTGTCAGATTCATCCCCACCTAATGGTGCCATTGTAAATAAGTTGCTGAATGCCATGTAGGTCAAAAGTGTAATATCATTGTACTATGCCATTGAAAGTTTTATAATGGAAAGATATGTTGGTAATGCCACATAGGAATGACACCCCTTGCATAGTTGGATACATTTGTTCTAATTTGAGATCACTGATTGAGATTAGAAATCACAAGGGCTGGTGTGGAGTGGAGTTGTTGCTTAGGCTATTAAAAGCCATTATTTCTTATTAGATGAAGCGAAAGCAAGCTTCTTGTTATTCCCCTTGAGTATCTAATTTAGGGTCCAAGTAATGGGCAGAAAACCAAGCAGGATCTTTATTTAGAAGTTAGCAAGTCTGAGGAGGTTATGGAGCTATATGAGGTATCTATGAGGAGGCTAATCTTGGATGATTTGTATCTTCTCTAGACCCAGGTATTCTTGAGTCATCAATGATAAAATTTAGATATAGAATTTTCTCCATTACAAATGAACACTTTCCAGGGAAAGCATAGAACATATATTCCCGGAGAGTTTACAGAAATACTTGCCTAACATTGTAAAGGTGTTGTTATTAATTGTCACTATAAACAAGGATGTAATCCGAGTTAAGTCATTCGGTTTGGTGAAATTGATTCTTTAAGCTCAAAATTTCCAAATTTTGTTTGATCCCAAATTTGTTAGATTAAAATTTGAAATCACTGAACCTCAAAGAAAACTTGAATATATGAGCGAACTAGAAAAAATTCATCAAAATTCAATGGGGTTTGATTGGGGTTTGACTCATGAATATAAAACAATTAATGAAAAGAAAGATCTTAGGTTTGAATAAAAGTCGCAAACTTCACTTTTATATTTAGAGCACTAGAGTTGTTTTCAGCCATTAAGGATCTACCATATGGTTTTGGTTTTACCAAAGCATGATGTGGAACTCTAAGTTTGCTAAAAGTTTTTGGGCATGAAATGCTATTGAGTTTGGTGTTCTCTTTGTCCCTATCCATTGAAAAGAGGTCATTTTTCAGAAAAAATGGAATATCCCAGAGGCATGAAGGATTTAACAAGAATGATGGGTGTCTCCATCTTGTGGAAAAAAAGGTGTCAAGCATGTCCTTTCATGAGATAGTTAAAGAACCATTCCATTGGGGAGATTAGATGTCTTGGTATTAAGTGAAAACGTGGACTCCATTAGGGTCAATTGCTTGTCCTTCTTGACTTTTTAGTGGTAGGATACTTTTGTGACGGAAATTTGGCTTCATAATGTATAATTCTCTAGGTATTTTTTTAAGTAGTGAAATATCTAATGAATTTTCAACAAACCATCCCAGTTCAACTGTTCAACTCATATGAATGGTTAAATTCAACTATGCTAATATTCCCTTCATTGCTTTTAGTATTGAATCATCTTTACCATTCTTTTTTTGTCGGAAGATGAGAGAAGTTGCATCATAAGCCTTCATAAAGAATGTATCCCAGTGCTACTATGTTTGCCTCAATGAAATGTGCAGTCTGGGTGCTATTTAATAGGAGCTTACTCAAGGTGGCTTCTCAAAACAAAAATACTTCTGAAAATTCTGATGATAAAGATATAGCATATCGCGGACAGCAAAGAAATTGCAAGGCAAGCCAATCAATAGATAGTTTGCAGATTTAAAAGAAAGCATTCAGAGTTGTTATTATTTAAAATAGAAAATTATGGCTACATAAGGGGTTTCAGGGACATTGCATAAAACAAAGACTTCGATTTTTAGGTAATGGAGGCTTTGCAACACTTTCTCTACATATATAATTGAAGAGAAATTAGGAAGAACCGAGACGGGTAAAAAAGAAGGAAGAATGAGACGAGAGGCTTTTCTCAATCCCTTGTTTTCCTAAGCCCTTGATTTAATCCAAGGTTACAGATTTTTCATGCACCCCCGACAATGGTAGAGGTCAATCATCCCACCGTTGCCTATTGCCTACAAGAAATAGTTGGTCTACCCAACTAAAAATTGTTTTCCAAGGGATGGATGACATGTGCTAGAACTAATATTACTGAAGCAAAGAGGGAGGAGAAAAATTACAAACATATTCACATGATCATGATATAACCTTTATTTATAGTCAGAATGTGTATGTATGTACACAAAGCATAATTTTATTTCCATCTTAGATGCAGCAAATGTTCTATGTATACTAAATAATCAATTGGCACTATACAAGGGATTGCCAGATTCTTAGAGACTAGCAACAACACCAGGCTGAGACAGTGAGGAGGGGCCAATTTTGCTATGCCAAAGAGAGGAAACCCGAGGATTCATCTAGAGAATACGCTTCACAATAATTATAGAGAAGAATTCAAGCTTGGATCCTTGCATAATGACTTAAATTGGTAAATTTGAATCTCGTTGATTCCATCAGAATATGCCACTAATCCCTTCCTTCCAGTCTGATTTTTCTTTCAGCTCCCTCAAAAGCTATAATTTGTTGGAAATAATACTGAGAGGGGGGGTGAATCAGTATTATCAGATCAGATAAAACTTTTCAATTTCATACTCAGATTCATATACGCTACTTCAATGAAGTGAACCAGCGTATACACGCGACTGTGTCTAAAGCAAATAGTGTATACCCAGAGATCTTATATTCAGTTAGCTAACTTATAATCAGAACATTATTAAGATATTAACAGTAAACAGGTGCGTATAACGAACAGAATCACACAAGAGCCACACCATGAACACCATGAATAAGGTGGAAACCCAATGTGGGGAAAACCACCTGCTGCAATTCGTTTCTTTCTTCTTTAATGAGAAACTTCTTTTACAATATACTGGTGCAGTCCTTTACCAGTATGCAGGCTACAACCTGCAGAGGGCTACAACCCTCTCTCGTTTTCCAACTACTTCTGGAAGGGAGCTACAACCCCCTCAGCTCTTGTACTAGCTGATCCATTTACTAGTACGTAGGTGCTGACCCTACAATCTTCAGGGACCACGTTTCATCAATTTTCAAACTGGATCCAAGAGTACAAAACAAACATTACTGCAATACAATCATCAACTTAAACTTGCATCATAATTCATTAAACAACCCAATACTGAATCTCTGAAACCCTGTCATTAAGAACATAGAACCCAAACCAGAGACCAAAACTCTGTAACAACCACCAGAATCAGCAGCAACCTGAGATATCAAACTTTATCATGCATACGCTACTGCACTTTACCGAAACCGCATGTATACGCACTTTTTCCAAAGGAAACCCGTGTACAGATCTAGAAATGATTACTTATGCCTCCGCTGTCAGATCCGACCCTTGCCAAACTTCCCGAACAGACAACCAGCAATACCAGATCCTCTCACTTCGTCAGACACCCAATGCTCACCCTTTTCATCTATCTTGGCCTAATGATCTTCTCCTTATATAGTTTTAGGCCTCTCTCAATACCATGGTCCAAAACCATAACAAACCAATACCATCAACCTCGAAACTAGGGATCAACACATTCGTCGAGACACCATGGTCCAAAACCATAGGCACAACTTCCAAGGACTAACTACCACGGACCAAAGGTACTTTTCACATGTACGCGCTTTTACTGAATCAAACCTGCTTGTATACGCGGATTCTCCTTGATAAACCTGCGTATATCTCTTTCTTGTCCTGCTGTACCGAGATCTGTCCTCTGATTAATTTGCCATCACCTGTACCAACCTCTGAGTGAGTTGCCATCAAGGACAACACTTGAAAC
>APFE031291504.1:0-16242 GCA_000404065.3 Pinus taeda
TTGGATGTCTCAGCTGCTGCTAACCTTGGAAACACACTCTGATCTACTGCTAGATACAACAACACACGGGCTTTTGAGTCCTTCTTCCTATTGCTCTTCAGCAGATCCTTCTCTCCTGGAGTTAAACTATTAAACTCAATTTCATCTGCTGGTTCATCAAAGCCATCTTCAACTATTTCCCATAAATCTTGAGAGGCAAACAGGGCTTTCATAGTTATTGCCCAGTAGTCATAGTTCTTCCCATTGAACTGTGGGAGCTGGGTGTTAAACATACCCATACCAGTGCTTGTGCTGGCCATTCATTGCATCCTCAGCTATGCTTCAACTTCTTGACTGTATGCCTTGAAACAACTGACTGCTGCAACCAAAAGACTCCTCCCTTCAGCTTCTTTGTCCCCTGCAAAGAGCCTAAGCCTGCTCTGATACCACTGTTGGGTATTTTTGCTTCAGTTTGGGATGGGAAAATACCAAAACCATCAAAATATAAAACACAGAGGCTATGCTCTGTTTCCTTACACCAGGATCTTTTACACAGAGAAGTCCTTTTTAAAAATAATTACAGAGGACAGAGTATTTCACCACCATAAAATT
This sequence comes from Pinus taeda, assembly GCA_000404065.3. Lineage (NCBI taxonomy): Eukaryota > Viridiplantae > Streptophyta > Pinopsida > Pinales > Pinaceae > Pinus > Pinus taeda. The sequence continues at coordinate 592 of APFE031291504.1, forward strand.
TCCATTCATTAAACAAAAACATTTACATATTCATCCTCTTTTACTCAGAGGGATTCACCAAAACATTCTCACAAAACTTACTCTGCCTCCTATGAAATTTTACACCACTGTTTTTTACATTCACTGCTGTGTGAAAACAAAACTTACAGGGAGTTACAGAGTTACCTTTTCACCTGTGTGAAACAACTCATGGATTTGGAAACAAAACAACCCACTGGTTTTCATTTACTTCTCCTCCTCCTGCACTGCTGTGCAATTTTTACTTCTTACATTACCAGGACAAAATAAATTCTTTTCACTGGTGCTACATTTTCCTTTTACATTTCAAACCAAAACATTTTTGCACATCTGTGCATCCCCTGCAATACAAAATTTAAACTCCATCTCCATTCACTGCTGCGAAATCACATTTCATTTTTACTGGTGCTGCGGACCACAGTTTCGTTTCACAGTGTGGAATTACATAATATATTTTTCAATCCCCGTGGGTTTTGTTTCATAACATAAAACATAGGGTCAACGCCTTTCTTTTAAAAAAAAATATATAAAAAAACTTACCCATACTTTCGTATTCACTAAACATTAACTTCGGGGTAAAACATTTAACGCATTACCAAAAAACATGACAATGTTTTTAATATAAGGTATGGAATGTATTTAATTTTCAATGGGCCCTGTGTACTTTGGACAGGTTTAAACTGCACTGTCCTTTCCCGGAGATCAAACGGCGGACAGCAGACATGTTCAATTGGACGGATATCGGAAGAGGTGAGTTGGGTGCATGTTACCTTCCGATGGATGTGACTTGCTGATGTCAGGCCAGCATCACTACTAGACAGTTGTCAGCTCCAGATTGCATCGGAGCTCGATGCACGGAAACTACTTTGCGCTGAAGGGTGGTGCGATATGAGACCGGGCACTTTAGATTTACCGTGTGGTTTTATGAGCCGTTGACTGCTGACCCGTCCGCGGGGTTGGTGAAATTATAATTTTAACACAAATGGCTGGTGCTAATATATTTGAAATAGACTGTGAGAGTTTTCGTTGACTTATTCTTTTCAGGCATACCTGCAGCCGATGTTATTTTCTGCCAAGAATTTCTTTCGCCTGGCTTAATTTAGTACAAAAAATTTCATTAGTATGATATTTGGGTTTTAGTATAATATTTGTCTTCTTTATTCTCATAAAACTGAAAGACTGAATCTAAGTATTAATAGATCGTAAATTTTGATAGGAATCACGAGCTGATAATTATAAAAAGATTATAGCCAGTGATGAGTCGAATCTTGGTATGTTACGCTCAGAGAAAGGTGATCTACCCAACTATGTTTGGAGATTAGGAATATAGTGAGGCAGTTAGCTGCAGAGAAAAGCCACGAGATATGAGTGAGCTAATTTAATACAGTGAGAGAGTGGCAATATAAAACATTAAAAGTCACCCGATATGTTTATCCGTCTCGTTGAAACAATCATTACTTATTGCACAGCGTTGCAAGCGTTCAACGATTTGATGTTTCAGAATGATCCAACAAGCGATTCGTGTGCCATCTCATTCTTTTGCTGTTTTCATGGCTGCGCTTTAACTGGACTTAGTTTCCATGAATTGGCTTTTTTTTAAATGATTTTGAATTTTTTTTTTAATGTTTAGATTAACTCCGTTTCTCAAATTTATTTTGAATTAAGCTTTTGGCTTTTACATTTTACAGATATATTTTTCATTTAATATATATTCCTTCCTAAATGAATTTAGATATTAGTAAATTTAATTTCTTTTAAATAAAATTTCTTATATTTTCTTTATTGATAGTATTTATTTTGATTTATTTTTAAATTATTTGTTTATTAATATTATTTGATTAAATTTATCTTTTAAAATATGTTAAAATTTACATAAGTTATTAAGTTTTACACTTTATTTTCTATGTATTTTAAGAGTGATTTTGAATATGTTTTTAATGAAAAGTTAACCTAGAGTGCATTGGGATAGAATAAAGTAGACTAAGCTACATAAGAATAGGCTAGACTAGTTTAGATTAGATTATGGAAAGCTAGAGCCAGTTAGAGTAGGCTAGGCTAGGCTAGAATAGGCTAAGCTATGGCAAACTAGAGTAGACTAGGCTAGAATAGGCTAAGCTATGCTAAACTAGAGTAGACTAGGCTAGGCTAGAGTAGATTAGGGCTGCTATAGGCTAGGTTAGGCTACAATAAGGTAGGGAAGGTTATGCTAGAGTAGGTTAGGATCGAGAAGGGTAGGGATAGGCTAAGCTAGGGTAGAGTAAGGGAGGGATAAGCTAGGCTAGGCTAGACTAGGTAGGTTATGTTGGACTAGGTTTAGGCTAGGCTAGGTTAGGCTAGGCTAGGTTAGAGTAGGTTAGGCCAGGGTAGAGTAAGTTAGGTTAGGTTAGCCTAGAGTAGGTTAGAGTAGGCTAGGCTAGAGTAGGCTGTGTTAGGTTAGGCTAGGTTAGGGAAGGTTATGCTAGAGTAGGTTAGGATCGAGAAGGGTAGGGATAGGCTAAGCTAGGGTAGAGTAAGGGAGGGATAAGCTAGGCTAGGCTAGACTAGGTTAGGTTATGTTGGACTAGGTTTAGGCTAGGCTAGGTTAGGCTAGGCTAGGTTAGAGTAGGTTAGGCCACGGTAGAGTAAGTTAGGTTAGGTTAGCCTAGAGTAGGTTAGAGTAGGCTAGGCTAGAGTAGGCTGTGTTAGGTTAGGCTAGGGTAGGCAAAGGTATGCAAGAATAGAGTAGGTTAGGATAGGCTAGGTTTGGGTAGTGTAGGGTAAGGTAGGCTAGGATCTAGGTTAGAGTAGGTTAGATTAGGCTAGTTTAGGCTAGAGTAGGTTAGAGTAGGCTCGAGTACACTTGACTAGAGTAGGTTAGAGTGGTCTTGGATAGAGCACGTTAGGTTATGTTAGACTAGGTTTAGGCTAGGCTAGGTTAGGCTAGGCTAGGTTAGAGTAGGTCAGGCTAGGGTAGAGTAAGTTATGCTAGGTTAGGCCAGACTAGGTTAGAGTAGGCTAGGCTAGAGTAGGCTACGTTAGGTTAGACTATGTTAGGCTAGGCTAGAGTAGGTTAAGATATTTCATGCTAGGCTACGTGTGAATAGGCCATGCTAGGAGATAGTAGCTTAAGCTACGCTGGGGAAGAGTATGTCAGAGTAAGCTAGGCTAGAGTAGGCTAGGTTATGCAAGGGTAGGCTAGGTTAGAGTAGGCTGGAGTAGGCAATGGTAGGCTAGGCTAGGCTAGGGTAGTGTAGAGTAGGTTAGTCTAGGCTACGCTCGAGTAGGTTAGAGTAGGCCATGCTAGTGTAGGATATGTTAGGTTAGACTAGGTAAGGCTAGGCTAGAGTAGGTTAGGCTATGTGATGCTAGGATACGTGAGAGTAGGTCATTCTAGGAGAGAGTAGCTAAGGCTAGGATAGGCTAGAGAAGGCTAGAGTAATCTAGGCTACATTAGGCTAGGTTAGTCAAGAGTAGGCTAGGCTAGAGTAAGTTAAGCTAGGATAGAGTAGGTTAAGCTAGGCTAGACTGCTTTAGGCTAGGCTAGTGTAGGTTAGGCTAGGTTAGGCTAGGTTAAGCTAGATTAAGTTAGTCTAGGCTAAAGTAGGTTAAGTTAGGCTAGACTAAAGCACGTTAGGCTAGACTAAAGCACGTTAGGCTAGAGTAGGCTAGGTTGGGCTAGGCTACAATAGAGTAGGCTAGGATAGAGTAGGTTAGGCTATTGTAGGCTAGGATAGAGTAGGTTAGGCTATTGTAGGCTACACTAGTCTAGGCTACAGTAGGCTACACTAGCCTAGGCTAAAGTAGCCTAGAGTAGGCTATAGTAGGCTATGCTATAGTAGGCTAGAGCAAACTAAGGTAGGCTACACTAGGATAGGCTAGGTTAAGCTAAAGTAGGCTATGGTTGGCTAGGGTAGGCTAGAATAGAATAGTTTAATCTAGGCTAGGCTAGGCTAGAGTAGGTTAGGCTACACCATACTAGGCTAGGGAAGAGTAAGTTAGGTTACGCTAGGCTAGGCTAGGCACAAGTAGGTTAGGATAGGCTACAGTAGGTTAGGTTAGGCTAGGCTAGGGTAGGCGAGAGCAGGTCATGCTAGGCGAGAGTAGGTTAGGCAAGTTTAGGCTAGGTTACAGTAGGTGAGAGTATTCTAAGCTAGAGTAGGCTTGGCTAGCGAAGAGTAGGCTAGGCTAAGGTAGGATAGGCTAGAGCAAGTTAGGCTAGCATAAAATAAGTTAGGCTAGGCTAGGCAAGGCTAGTGTAAGTTAGGATAGGTTAGGCTAGGCTAGATTAGGTTAGTTTAGGCTAGAGTAGGTTGGGCTAGAGTAGGTTAGGTAATAGTAGGTTAGGTTATGTTACATTAGGCTAGGATAGAGTAGGTTAGGCTAGAGTTGGCTAGGGTAAGATAGGCTAGGCTATGCTAGAGTAGGCTGGGATAGGTTAGGATAGGCTAGGATATATAAGGCTACAATAGGATAGGCTATAGTAGCTTAGGCTACACTAGGTTCTTCTAGAGTAGGGTAGGCTATGCTAGAATAATCTAGGCTTGGCCATGCTAGGTTATGCTAGTTAAGAGTAGGCTAGGCTAGGCTAGAGTAAGTTAGGCTATGCTACGCTAGTCTAGGATATGCTACAATAGGAAAGGGTAGGCTAGACTAGGTTAGGCTAGGCTAGAGTAGGCTACGCTAGAGTTGTCTAGGCTATAATAGGCTAGGGTATAGTAGGTTAGATTAGAGTAGGTAAAACTTGGCTAGGCTAGGCCATAGCAGGTTAGGATATGCTAGAGTAGGTTAGTTTAGGCTAGCCTAGCCTAGAGTAGGTTAGGCTAGTGTTGGCTAGGCTAGCATAGTATAGGGTAGGGTAGGTCATGCTATGCTAGGCTAGTGTATAGTACGTTAGGCTAAAGAAGTCTATGATAGGCTATAGTAGGCTAGGCTAAGCTAGAGTAGGCTAGGCTAGGATAGAGTATATTAGTTAAGGCTACGCTAGTGTAGGCCAAGCTAGGCTAGAGTAGGTTACATTAGGCTAGTCTAGGCTAGGTTGTAGTAGGCAATGTTAGAGTATTATAGGCCATGATACACTAGAGTAGTCTAGGCTAGACTAAAGCGTTCTAGGGTAGGCTAGAGTAAGCTATGCTTGCTAGGTTAGGCTAGAGTAGACTCGGCTACAGTAGTCGAGGCTAGGATAGAGTACGATAAATTATGATAGGCCATAGTAGGTTATAGTAGGCCACAGTGGGTTAGGCTATGCTTGACTAGAGTAGGTTAGGTTAAACTAGGGTATAGCATTCTAGGCTACACTAGAGTATGTTAGGCTAGACTAGTCTAGGTTAGGCTAGGTTAGGCTAGGTTGCAGTAGGATACGATAGAGTAATCCAAGGTAGGGTATGGTGGGGGAGAGTAAGCTAGGCTATAGGCTGTAATAGGGTATGTCATGTTATGTTAGGCTATAATAGGTTGTAGTAGGGTACACAAGGATAATGTAGTCTAGGCTAGGCTAAAGTAGGCTAGGCTAGGCTCGATTAGGCTAGGATAGGATTTACTTAGCTATAGTAGGCTAGGATAGATTAGGGTAGAGCTAGGGGGTTAATAATCACTTAAATGAAAGTCACAAAATGTTTTTTAAAATATTCTAAAATTATTAGTATTTAGGGTTTGGGGTTTAGTGTTTAGGGTTCATGTTTTAGGATTTAGGGTTTATAAGGATTTACTAAATTATTTTAATAAACACTTAAATAAAAGTTAGAAAACACTTTTTAAAATGTTATAAAATGCTTAGTGTTTAGGATTTAAGGTTTAGGGTTTAGGGTTTGAGGTTTGGGGCTTACAGTTTAGGGTTTCTTGTTTAGGGTTTATAACGCTTTAGCAAATTATTTTAATAAACACTGAAATAAAAGTTACAAAATGATTTTTGAAATGCTATAAAATGATTAGGGTTTAGGGTTTAGCTTTTAGGGCTTGGGGTTTAGGGTTTATGGTGGTTGAGCGTTTAGGGTTTATGGTTTATACGACTTTAGTAAATGGTTTTAATCAAGGCTTAAATAAAAGTTACAAAATTCTTTTTAAAATGATATAAAATGCTTAGGGTTTAGTGTTCATGGTTTGGCCTTTAGGATTCACGGTTTAGGATTTACAAGAGCTTAGTAAATTCTTTTAATAAATTCTTAAATGAAAGATCCAAAATTCTTTTCAAACTATTATGAAATTCTTATTGTTTAGGGTTTTGGGTTTTGATTTTGGGTTTTAGGTTTAGGTTTTAGGGTTTATAAGACTTTAGTAAATGCTTTTAATAAACACATAAATAAAAGTTACAAAACAATTTTTAAAATGTTATCAAAATTTTAGGATTTAGGCTTTAGGCTTTAGGGTTTAGGGTTTGGGGTTTCACGTTTAGAGTTTAGTGTTTAGGGTTTATAATACTTGATTTAATGGTTTTAATAAACACTTAAATAAAAATTACGGACTACTTTTTAAAATGTTATAAAATGCTTAGTGTTTATGGTTTAGAGTTAAGGGTTTGAGATTTATTGTTTGGAGTTTAGGGTTTAGGGTTTATAACACTTTCATAAAAGCTTTTAATAAACACTTAAATAAAATTTAGGCAAGAATAGAGTAGGTTAGGATAGGCTAGGTTTGGGTAGTGTAGAGTAAGGTAGGCTAGGCTCTAGGTTAGAGTAGGTTATGTTAGGCTAGTTTAGGCTATAGTAGGTTAGACTAGGCTCGGGTACACTTAACTAGAGTAGGTTAGAGTAGGCTTGGATAGAGCATGTTAGGTTATGTTAGACTAGGTTTAGGCTAGGCTAGGTTAGGATAGGCTAGTTTATAGTAGGTTAGGCTAGGGTGGAGTAGGTTATGCTAGGTTAGGCTAGACTAGGTTAGAGTATGCTACGCTAGAGTAGGTTATGTTAGGTTAGACTATGTTAGGCTAGGCAAGAGTTGGTTAAGATATTTCACTCTAGGCTACGTGTGAATAGGTCATGCTAGTAGATAGTAGCTTAAGCAAGGCTAGAGTAGGCTAGCCTATGTAAGAGTAGGCTAGGCTAGAGTAGGCTAGAGTAGGCAATGATAGGCTAGGCTAGGCTAGGGTAGTGTAGAGTAGGTTAGGCTAGGTTACGCTCGAGTAGGTTAGAGTAGGCCATGCTAGTGTAGGATATATTAGGTTAGACTAGGTAAGGCTAGGGTAAAGTAGGTTAGGCTATGTCATGCTACAGTACATGAGAGTAGGTCTTGCTATGAGAGAGTAGCTAAGGCTAGGCTAGGCTAGAGTAGGTCAGAGTAATCTAGGCTAGAGTAGGCTAGGTTAGTCAATAGTAGGCTAGGCTAGGCTAGAGTAGGTCAGAGTAATCTAGGCTAGAGTAGGCTAGGTTAGTCAATAGTAGGCTAGGCTAGAGTATTTAGGCTAGGATAGAGTAGGTTAAGCTAGGCTAGACTTATTTAGGCTAGGCTAGAGTAGGTTAGGCTAGGTTAAGCTAGATTAGGTTAGTCTAGGCTAGAGTAGGTTAGGTTAGGCTAGACTACAGTAGGTTAGGCTAGAGTAGGCTAGGTTGGGCTAGGCTATGATAGAGTAGGCTAGGGTAGTATAGGATAAAGTAGGTGAGGCTAGAGTAGGCTAGGCTAGTCTACGGTAGCCTAGAACATGCTAGGCAAGAGTAGGTTAGTCTATTGTAGGCTACACTAGTCTAGGCCAGAGTAGGCTACACTAGCGTAGGCTAAAGTAGCCTAGAGTAGTCTACAGTGGGCTATGCTATAGTAGGTTAGAGCAAGCTAGGCTAGGCTACACTAGGATAGGCTAGGTTAAGCCAAAGTAGGCTATGGTTGCTTAGGGTAGGCTAGAATAGAGTAGTTTCAGCTAGGCTAGGATAAGCGAGGATAGGCTAGGCTAGGCTAGGGTAGAGTAGGTCAGGGTAGGCTAGCCTAGAGTAGGTTAGGCTACACCACACAAGGCTAGCGAAGAGTAGGTTAGGTTACGCTAGGCTAGGCTAGGCACAAGTAGGTTAGGATAGGCTAGAGTGGGTTAGGTTAGGCTAGGATAGGGTAGGCGAGAGTAGGTCATGCTAGGTGAGAGTAGGTTAGGCTAGGTTAGACTAGAGTAGGCTAGGTTAGAGTAGGTGAGAGTATTCTAGGCTAGAGTAGGCTTGGCTAGGGAAGAGTAGGCTAGGCTAATGTAGGATAGGCTAGAGCAAGTTAGGCTAGGATAGAATAAGTTAGGCTAGGCTAGGCAAGGCTAGTGTAAGTTAAGATAGGTTAGGCTAGGCTAGATTAGGTTAGTCTAGGCTAGAACAGGTTGGACAAGGCTAGGCTAGAGTAGGTTAGGAAATAGTAGGTTGGGTTATGTTACATTAGGCTAGGATAGAGTAGGTTATGGTAGAGTCGGCTATGGTAAGATAGGCTAGGCTACACTAGAGTAGGTTGGGCTAGGTTAGGTTAGAGTAGTCAAGGCTATACTAGGTTAGGCTATGCTAGAGTACAATGGACTAGTGCAGACCATAGTAGCCTAGGATAAGGTAGAGTATGCTAGGCTAGCCAAGGCTAGAATAAGCTAGGTTAGGCTAGAGTAGGCTTGACAAGGCTAGAGTAGGTTAGGCTAAGGTAGTCAAGGGTAGAGTAGGCTAAAGTAGGCTAGGCAAGGTTAGGCTAGAGTAGGCTAGGCTAGGCTAGGCTAGAGTAGGGTAGAGTAGGGTAAGTTATTCTAGGCTATAGTAGGCTAGAGTAGGTTAGTCTAGAGTAGTCTAGGCTAGGCTAGAGTAGGGTAGGCTAGGCAAGGCTAATCTAGAGTAGGCTATATAAGGCTACTATAGGATAGGCCATAGTAGGTTAGGCTAGGCTAGGCTCTACTAGAGTAGGGTAGGCTATGCTAGAGTAATCTAGGCTTGGCCACGCTAGGTTATGCTACTTAAGAGTAGGTTAGGCTAGGCTCTAGTAGAGTAGGGTAGCCTATGCTAGAGTAATCTAGGCTTGGCCACGCTAGGATATGCTACTTAAGTGTAGGTTATGCTAGGATACAGTAGGCTAAGCTAGGCTAGAGTAAGTTAGGTTATGCTATGCTAGGCTAAAGTAGGCTATGCTAGGCTAGGATATGCTACAATAGGCAAGCATAGGCTAGACTAGGTTAGGCTGGGCTAGAGTAGGCTAGGCTATCGTAGGCTAGGGTATAGTAGGTTAGGTTAGGCTAGCTTATCTTAAGCTACGCTAGGCTGGGCTAGAGTAGGTCAAACTTGGTTAGGCTAGGCCATAGTATGTTAGGATACGCTAGAGTAGGTTAGTCTAGGCAAGGATAGCCTAGAGTAGGTTAGGATAGGGTTGGCTAGGCTAGCATAGTATAGGGTAGGGTATGTCAGGCTATGCTAGGCTAGTGTATAGTAGGTTAGGCTAAAGATGTCTATGATAGGCTATAGTAGGCTAGGCTAGGATAGAGTATCTTAGTTAAGGCTACACTAGTGTAGGCCAAGCTAGGCTAGAGTAGGTTACGTTAGGCTAGTCTATGCTAGGTTGTAGTAGGAAATGTTAGAGTATTATAAGCCACGATAGACTAGAGTAGTCTAGGCTAGACTAAAGCTTTCAAGGGTAGGCTAGAGTAAGCTATGCTAGCTAGGTTAGGCTACAGTAGTTGAGGCTAGGATAGAGTATGATAGATTATGCTAGGTGAGAGTAGGTTATGCCTGGCCATAGTGGGTTAGCATATGCTCGACTAGAGTAGGTTAGGTTAAACTAGGGTATAGAATTCTAGGCTATGCTAGAGTATGTTGGGCTAGACAAGGCTAGACTAGGCTAGGCTAGGCTAGGTTGCAGTAGCATAGGATAGAGTAATCCACGGTAGGGTATGGTAGGGTAGAGTAGGCTAGGCTATAGGCTATAATAGGTTATGTTAGGCTATAATAGGTTTTAGTAGGGTACACTAGGATAAAGTAGTCTAGGTTAGGCTAAAGTAGGCTAGGCTAGGCTCGGTTAGGCTAGGATAGGCTTTACTAAGCTATAGAAGGCTAGGATAGATTAGGGTAGAGCAAGGGGGTTAATAAACACTTAAATTAAATTCACAAAACGTTTTTTAAAATGTTATAAAATGATTGGTATTTAGGGTTTTGTGTTTAGGGTTTAGGGTTCATATTTTAGGATTTAGGGTTTATAAGGATTTAGTAAATTATTTTAATAAACAATTAAATAAAATTTAAAAACTCTTTTTAAAATGTTTTAAAATGCTTAGGGTTTAGGGTTTGGGGTCTAGGGTTTAAGGTTTAGGTTTTATAAGGGTTCAGTAAATGATTTTAATAAAAACTTAAATAAAAGTTACAAAACACTTTTCAAAATGTTATAAAATGCTTAGTGTTCAGGGTTTATGGTTTCATGTTTGGGGTTTACAATTTAGGGTTTATAACGCTTTAGTAAATTATTTTAATAAACACTGTAATAGAAGTTACAAAATTATTTTTGAAACGCTTTAAAATGATTAGGGTTTAGGGTTTGGTGTTTAGGGTTTGGGGTTTAGGGTTTAGGATGGTTTAGTCTTTAGAGTTTATGGTTTATAAGACTTTAGTAAATCCTTTTAATAAAGGCTTAAATAAAAGTTACAAAATTCTTTTTAAAATGATATAAAATGCTTAGGATTTAGTGTTTAGCGTTTGGCCTTTGGGATTTAGGATTTAGGGTTTACAAGACCTTAGTAAATTCTTTTAATAAAGTCTTAAATGAAAGATAGAAAATGCATTTTAAGCTATTGTAAAATGCTTATTGTTTAGGGTTTTGGGTTTTGATTTTGGGTTTTAGGTTTAGGGTTTAGGGTTTATGTTCTAGGGTTTATAGCACTTTAGTAAATGCTTTTAGTAAACATTTAAATAAAAGTTACCAAACAGTTTTTAAAATGTTATAAAATGCTTAGGATTTAGGGTTTAGGCTTTATGGTTTAGGGTTTGGGGTTTCAGGTTTAGATTTTAGTGTTTAGGTTTTATAACACTTGATTTAATGCTTTTAATAAACACTTAAATAAATGTTATGGACTGATTTTTAAAATCTTATAAAATTCTTAGTGTTTATGGTTTAGAGTTAAGGGTTTGAGGTTTATTGTTTTATGGTTTAGGGTTTGGGGTTTAGGGTTCATGGTTTCGGTTTTACAACACCTTAGTAATTGTTTTAATAAACACTTAAATAAAAGTTACAAAACACTTTTTAAAATGTTATAAAATGCTTAGGGTTTTTGTTTAGGATTTGGGGTTTACGGTTTATGGTTTAGGGTTTGGGGTTTAGGGTTAAGGGTTTAAGGTTTAGGGTTTAGGGTGTAGGGATGAACCACCCCACCTTATGAGGTTATCCATTGCTACATATTACGCATAATGTGTTCATCCCATGGAGCCTTGAGGAGTTATGAAGAAAAATAAATAAAAGGAAAAAGGTTTATGAAGAAAGGTGGAAAAACAAAGTTCGGGGTATCTCATGTACCATAATTTTCTCCCTCCTACAGTCACATACCCAGGTGTGGTGGTGTGGTCTTCCCTTATTATAGATACACATAAAATTCTTACGGTTTATGGTTTATGGATTAGGGTTTGGGGTTTAGGGTTTATAACATTTTACTAAATTATTTTATTAAGCACTTAAATAAAAGTTACAAATAGTTTTTAAAATGTTATAAAATTCTTAGGCTTTAGCATTTAGGGCTTAGGGTTTATAAAAATTCAGTAAAAGTTTTTAATATACACTTAAATAAAAGTTACAAAACACTCTTTAAAATGCTATAAATTAATTAGGGTTTAGGTTATAGGGTTTAGGTTTTAGGGATTAGGGTTTAAAGTTTATCACAATTTAATAAATTCTTTTAATAAACATGTAAAAAAAGTTACAAAACACTTTTTAAAATGTTATGAAATGCTTATGGTTTGGGTTTTAGGGTATAACGTATAGGGTTTAGGGTTTGGGGTTTAGGGTTTAGGGTTAGGGTTTAGTGTTTATAAGACTTTAGTAAATTGTTCTAATAAACGCTTAAATAAAGGTTACAAGATGATTTTTGAAATGTTATAAAAGGCTTAGCGTTTAGCGTTTAGGGTTTAGGTTTTTTAGTTTAGGGTTTAGCGTTTAGGGTTTAGGTTTTTTAGTTTAGGGTTTATAGTTTGGGGTTTAGTTTTTATGGTTTAGGGTTGATAACACTTTAGTAAATTCTTTTAATAAACACTTAATTAAAAGTTTAAAATTCTGTTTAAAATGTTATAAAATGATTAGGGCTTAGGTTTTAGGGTTTTGGGGTTTAGGGTTTAGAGTTTCAGGTTTATGGTTTAAGGTTTATAATACTTTAATAAATGCTTTTAATAAACACTTAAATAAAAGTTACAAAACACTTTTTATGATGTTGTAAAATGCTTAGGGTTTAGGTTTTAGGATTTATAACACATTAGTAAATGATTTTAATAAAAACCTAAATAAAATTTAGAAAACACTTTTTGAAATGTTATAAAATACATAGGGTTTACGTTTTAGGGTTTCAACTGTAGCGTTTGGGGCTTAGGGTTTAGGTTTTATAACACTTTTGTAAATGATTTAATAAACACTTAAATAAAAGTTACAAAATGATTTTTAAAATGTTATAAAATTATCAAGGTTTACGGTATAGGGTTTACAGTTTGGGGCTTACAATTCAGTGCTTAAGTTTAGGATTTATAACAATTTGGTAAATTATTTTAGTAAAATGTTAAATAAAAGTTACAAAACACTTTTCAAAATATTATAAAATACTTTGAGTTTAGGGTTTAGGGTTTTGCGTTTAGGGTTTATACTACTTTAGAAAATGCTTTAAAGTTACAAAATGCTTTTTAAAATGCTATAAAATGATTATTAATTAGGGGTTGGGGTTTGGTGTTTTGGGGTTTAGGGTTCATGTTTTAGGATTTAGTAGATTCTTTTAATAAACACTTAAATAAAAGTTAAAAAAACTCTTTTTAAAATGTTATAAAATGCCTTGGGTTTATGGTTTGGGATTTAGGGTTTAAGGTTTAGCACTTATAAGGGTTAAGTAAATGCTATAAAACGATTAGGGTTTAGGGTTTACTGTTTAGGGTTTAGAGTTTAGCGTTTGGGGCTTGGGGTAATAACAAAATTAAAATATTTTTCAAATAATTTATTTTTAGACTTAAAATTTAACCATCAAAATATTTATTAAAAATTAGGAGTGAGCCCATAAGGATATATCAAATATTCATGAAACTTTGTGACAACTAATATATGATGTAGTAATATAAAATTTCTGCAAATATGGCCTTTTTGGGTACTCAAAATAATAGAAAGGGAAGCCAATTTTTTCCTTGGAATGTAAGCATAATCATTTGTGATTCATGAATTTGGATGCATCCAGTTTTTCAATCGCCCATTTTCGCTATACCATAGGTATTATTGGAAGCTATATTTGTTTTTACAATAAAAACAATAGCTTCATCAAGTCTAATTTAGATTTTTGGTAGAAATTATTTGACCAATGGAAAACTAAAAATCTTCAATGCTTTACAATGTTTTTATATGATTGACCTTTATTTCTTTTGTGCTCTAAATACAATCATACATCACTCACATTTCAAAATTATTATTGGTAATGCTTTCTAACCAAAGTATTATATTTATCATGGCCTTCTTTGAAATTAAACTACAACCTCCATAGATTTGCTAAGATTTTCCTTCTTTTTTCAATATTATAACTATTACAATAAATTTAATACTTTGGTTTGTATCACATTTAAGTAGAAAAACATTTTAAATAGCATTTAAAATGTTTTCATTTCTTATTCATAAAAAATATTAATTCTCAATCTAAGAAACAACTTTAGTTATTTGGCCAATAAGTATTAATTATGAAAGTTTTTGTGTTGTTAAAATCTTAAATTCTAATTAAAAACAATTTTAAACCACAAAGATGCATCTTTTACTCATGCCTGCTCATTAAGTGTTTTTATATCTTGTATTTATCTTTAAATGTTAAATATGATTATACTTTATTTAATAATTTATGTTAATAAAATTATATATATATATATATTATATATTTATATAATATATATCTATTATTTAAAAAAAAATGGAAATATTAACAAATAATAATATTTAATATTAAAATGTGATATTTCTTTTTATTTTTATATTATAAATAATTTTAATAACCAAATTCAAATATTTTTCAAATAATTATGTTTTTGGACCTAAAACTTAACTATAAAAATTTTTATCACATGATTAAAATTTTAAATTCTATATAATTTCCTAAGTTCAAAAGTAAATTATTTGTATAATATCAATTAATCAAAATGATATTTATCATAATAAAGAATTACTAAATATTATAATAATGTAAAATTATTTTAGAAATAATTATTCTTATTTTATTATCAAATTATGGTAAATAGACCTAAATGCGAAGATGTTTTTGCTTCGGTAGTTTAAGTACCTATGTTTCCTGGAATGGATGTAAATCTATTTGTGAGTTATTATAAGGGTAGATTAATTACTCATTAGTTTGAAGGGATGGGGATCACCATAGGTGTCTCTCCCATTTTATATTTATCAAATTTTAATTCCCTATCTTTCATGGAATGGGTGTAAATCAACTTTTGAGTTATTATAGGGTACACTAATTACTCATTAATTTGATGGGATGGGCATCACTATATCTGTCTCTCACATTTTATATTTATTGAATTTTCCTTCATGCATGCTCCCTAGTTGGCCAAACAATCCACCAACACCTTGTGTGTCCTTAAAACATGAAATAACAAAGCTATATTCAAATTGTGCTACCAAATTCATGAATATTTGAATTATTATTTATTAATTCCAATTTGGGAGTGAGTGTAAGAAGATATATCAAATAGCTATGAATGCTCTCCAACAACTAGTATAAAAGTTCTACAATTATGATATTTTTGGGTATTCAAAATAATGGAAAGGGAAACAAAAAAAATTGCTTAAAGTGTAGGAAGAAGGATTTGTGATTCTTGGAGTTGCATACATCAAATGTTACAATTGAACAATTTGGATGTAGTAGGGGTATTCTTGGAGAGTAGATTCATTTTACAATAAAAACAACACCTTCACCAAGTCAAATTTACATTATTGGAAGAAATTATTTGACCAATTGAAAACTAAAGACCTTCAATTCCATAGAAATTTTAACCATGTATTTAGGTGATTGATCTTTATTTTTTGCAAGCTTTTAATACCATGATACACCATTAATTACATTTCAGAATTATTTTTCGAGTTTTGGTGATTTTTAAGATGCATGTTTTTATTATATGAAATTTGGGTGAAGCATTTTTAATATAGTTTTTTTGAAGAGAGAGAAAGAGAGAGAGAGAGAGTATATGAATTAAATTTAGTCTCAAATGTTTTCCTTATATTAAAATCTAAATAGTTTTGAACTCCATCCTTCCCAAAATGATTGAATAGACCGAGAATTAAGATGTGAGTTGTAATGGTTTAAATTATTTTATCAAGGAGGATGATCAATTATCATATATTCAATGTTGGATTCCAAACTCATTATGAAAAAGGTCTGGTCAAATTTGTTTTGTTTGAAAATATTACCACTGCAAAAAAAAATCTAGATATAAAAAATTAAAAATAATAATAATAACAACAACATAATATTTTTAATTTTAAAATACCTTATTCATAATTAATTTAATTCCAAAT